>JASFDH010000035.1:0-46544 GCA_036937195.1 Nidularia pulvinata | reverse complement strand
CTCGATCTTAGGCTATACACTGAGTTCAACGAGTAGTGCTTGCGAGAACACATGATCGAGAATTCATATTGCTCTACCATACAGTTACTTGTGGAGAATCAAATATTTGGGTCCGTGCATTGAGCATCCGATTCTTTACAATATCGATGATAAATAGTGGAGTTGTCAAGTGACAATCCAATACATTCTTCTGGTTTCATTGTCGAGAAGATGATGGAAGACGTGGTTTTTTGCTAACGCGGCGTCACGTGTTTACCTCCCGGAAGTTCGACCTTAGTTATCCTTTACGGACAAATCTATATTTAGAAATATAACCGGCGTGCGTCGGGAAATTGTAGGGTAAATGAGAAATGTCGGTATTGAATTATCTTGGATGCAAACTCAGGAATAAGTACAAGTCTTATTGGTAAATTTATATTGCATGATATAGAACAGTATATTTGGCCAAGTTAACTAAGGCGTGTGAATATCGTCAACACCATCTCGTTTCAGACAGGCGTGAATAGCTATCCATTTTTTTTCCATTAACTGATTGAGCAAGATAACATATATTTTGGTACAAATAAAGTGGAGACATGTGATTTCTACGTGAGGAACAGTTCCAATATTCTAATTTCTTATGGAAAAATTCCGGAAATAACAGACTCTCTGTAGATGCACTGTACATCAACACTGTAAATACGATCATGGATACCAGAAAGACCTTTCCGAGGAGGTCAATAATGAAGCTGCTCGTGTATCGTCCTATATAATGAATGTTGCCACTGGGAAACCCTTGGCAAATGCTTGTTCTTGTTAAGAGATGTAATCATGGATGAGCTGATATACTAATTAATTATGTATTCATACTATAATATGTCCCTAGGAAAGACATAACGATTAACGGTCCAACCGAGACTGAGCATTAAAAAATTAAGATATCATGCTGCACTTTAAAGAGTAAAATAGGAGGAACTGTCATCTAGTGGGCGGAAGGGGTGTGTCTGAAAGAAATGGCGCAAAAGCAACGATCGAAAAAAGGTAAATTTGCCAGTTGTTGTCTTTTATTTGGTCTTAAGAGACTTACCAAACATGTGTGACATTGCTGGTCCCTGGATACTAGGCCTAGGGGAGCTTTATCCGAGTAACTAGTGTTATCTTATGTCTCTAGGGTTAAATATATCATAGAGCTGAATAAGGTCTAAATGTCTTCCTCCCCCAACTCGCGAGAGAGCGGCTGGCAAATCTTAGACTCAGTGATCCCGGCGATGGTCACAAATCTGATGCCACAATACTTTCCATCATCATGGCTCTCGTCTTCGGCCGCAACTCTTACTCACTCGAAACCAATGGGTAAAGACGATAAAAATCTAGTAAATTCTGAGAAACACGCTGTATTTTTTGTCAGCTTATTTGCACTAAGTTCGCATAGTACTAAACTGAATCATCCAGCCTACATTATGTCGGCATGGCCTTCGACCCCAAGATCTTCTGCGAGAAGCATTTCCGATATATATCTTCAAAAATATTCCCGGGAATGTCCAAATTACCTCTATAACACGCTGAAATTTATTTTGTAGGTAGAAAATAGTTGTAGTGGTGGTGACGAAGATGAGAGCTGCAATTGGTGGGAAGTTGGATTTGGTTCTGTTTATTTTTACATCGCATTTGGCTCACTTATACAACACTGCACTCGTGCCTTAGTTGAAGTCCCCCTACGAGCGAGATGAGTCGTGCCGGTTCTAGGAGCCTGGAGTGGCCGTGGAACAAGACAAACAAGTGCACTTGACGCCGTACGGTGAGAGCTGTTCTTGTCGCTTGGAAACTGGCTGCTCTAAATCACAATAAGAGTAGAAGAGCTGCTCTCCGACCTTTATATCACGTATGGCCCGCAGTTTGAACGAGAGTGAAGCGTAGTCAAAGGAGTGCGTGGTATTGGGGCAACAACTAGTCGAAATAAACATTAGCTCCTATCGTCAAGTCATCCTTCATATGAAAAACGGACCTGTGATTTATACGCGACATGTCTTTAAGAACGGCCGTATATGCCCCATGTTTTTTGTCCCCATAATATAGTCCCTCCACACCATATCCATTGGTCCTTACTCGTCCCAAGATCGGCCCACTGCCATCCTGCTCATGATTATTAGCGAGTTCCATAAACGCCTTACGCGACTCCGGATCCATGCGCTTCAATGATATCTCGAGCATCTTCTCCCACTCAAAAATCATAGCCTGTCGAATCTGCTCTGCCGAAAAGTGCGAAGGGTACTTCATCTCACAGCTGATTCGAACTGGAAGTATGAACAAGGGGCGCTCAGAGATGATAAGATCGCCACTTTTGAGAGCACACGTGGCGAACATTCCAAGGCCCATTGACCTAGTTAGTCCGATACGATACGAAACACGATCTGGTTTAGAGATGGGGGAAGGAAAACCTGGAGTAGAGACGAGTTGGCGCTTTACAGGTCCTTGGAGCAGACACTCGGTCCATCCGTCTGGATTATCAGCGAGTGTCTCTCCGGCGTACTTGGCAGGAAGTGTGGTGTAAACGAGTGTCTCTTCATGATAATCGACCTTTTCTCCTGATTGCTCTAGACTTATGTATTTTGCCCTTTCATAACCTTCAGGTTGACCTGATTGATAATGAGTAATAGTCAGAAGGCAGAAGCAGATCGCTCGATACATACCTGCCTCGTCGACTTTTCCATGTGACAACTTCACCAACTTCAATGGAGCCTGAATCTCCGATGCTATCGAAGTACGAAATATTAAGATTTGAGACCGTGTAAATGCAGAAATTGACGAACGGCGTGTGTCGACGTTTGAATATAGCTTTTCTGTAGCCTTCTTCGCCTTGACGCTGTTCAAGAATCCTCGTTTCATGGTGAGGCTGGTGGGACGAGGGTTATTTCGAAAATGGGGAAATTAAAGGTGAGACACGGGATGCACTATGGAGAAAGAGCAGGATGCTGAACGCCGATTCAAATCGCGCTCCTTAAGTACACCCACACCTAAGAAGACTTCGTGCAGTCAAATTCGATCCCCGCAACTTCGATTTATAATTAGTTCGTTTCACTATATCACGTGATTCCATTGTCGCGAAAACAATGAAGCCTGTATTGTTTTCATCCGATACAATTAAGATACTGGCAATACTACTTTATATTCATATAATTGGTAGATGTGAATGACGGCCATTTCATAACAATAAACCCCTTCGAATTTCCTGTTTTTGTATCAACTACGAACTTAGTTGCGCTTCCATCACAAGTCGACACGCGGCGGCCAGCCAAGCAGTAAAGAGTTGGTATTTAAGCTACCTGCAGTGGCTCCCTCGGCTTCTATCGCTGTCTGGGCCCAAATATGGATGTAAACGAGATAATTTCGAAGGAGCCTGTCGTTATGAAAATGGCTGGAAAGCTTTGGACTTTCTACCCATGTCCCATTGCTCTTAAAAAGGCTCTTCACGTACCATGTTGCTCCTTCGTTTGCCTTGTAAATTGGCTCATATCTCAGACTAGCTCACAGTGGCAGAAGCATGTGACTGTAATGCATTCATACTCGCTTAGATTTAGTGGTACGCGCATTCTTCCAAACTAATAAGTACCACTACACTCGCTCACGGTCAACACTATCGCGTCCCCTACCATCTCATTTCACCCTCACTATCCTTATTTTGCGCGTTGTTGATCCACACGCCCTCACCCCACTCGATTGCCATCATATTCGAAGCCAGGGCGTGCCCAGGTAGCGCTGGGTTACGATGGTCCTCTCGGCCTTCGCGTCCGGCACGTTTATGGTTCTCGCATCTTCGACTTTGTCTCCTGCTGTGTTCCCAGCTGCGCTTACTGTCAAGGATCGTGTGATTAGGTGACATGAGGAACACGGAGGGCTAACAGAGGGACAGAGAAGGCGGTACACAGGAAAAGGGGGTAGCGTGAGGAGAAACGTGGGCAGCAAGAGGCCATGAAGGACAACGAGGATGACATAATTCAGATTATAATCCCAATAATACCAGCTATTAGTGCCCTAATACCCATTGCAGCGACAGCATCTCAATGAGCGTGTGTAGCTTTATGTTATTTGAAGCATATATGGTATTTAACTCCTGGAACACGTTTCAGATTAATCTACGAACAAGTATCTATCATTTGAATGACAAACGACGAATCGAAATCATGCTGGTATAAAGGTCCATGTCAAAATAATAACCACCTAGCTGCACGCGGAAACTTGGAATTACATAACCCGCAGCAGAGCATCGAGCATATCAGTACAAGAATTATCACCCCCCTCGTTGTCCACATGAGCTGCCCAATATGAAATTCGTGCTGGAATTGCGAACTCTCTTTGCCTCATTCGATTGACCTTGCATATGTGAAGGTTAGAAATTGAGAGTAGAAAACTTCCATACGAACCCAAAGATTCCAAGCCTTCTGTCTCCATCATGTCTAAACAATCGAGTGCAAACTTCAATAATTCATCATGACTCGAGCTGGAGTGCGACATATCATCTGAGGCCTCTTGCATCTTGAAAATCACTTCTATCCCCTTCTCGATGGTTTCACGGAAGCGATCGGACTGAGTGGCTGAAGAGCAGGCTTTGCAGACACACTGTATTCCATGTGGAGCAAGTTCCTTTGAGAATGGACTGGTGGCAAGCAGGCGAAAAGGTGAGGAAGGAATATCGAAAATATGGGCAGTATTTGAGCTGCAGCTATTTCTGATGCATCTTTAGTGCGATGAACGAAACACAAATAAAAATCTTCAATAGCGGATCTATGGTTGATCCGTGATAAATCATTGAAAACAGCAGAGTACACTCTTTTCGTAAGCGATGTTTCGCCCGTAAGTACTAGATCCCAGATTCCGTAACCATTAAACCTGACTCTTCCCAAAATAGGACCACTTCTTTCCGAGGGGTGACTGTTGGCAAGACTCATAAATACAGCTTGATTCTCTGGCTCCATACGTTTGAATGCAATGTCGAGATACTTCTCTCATTCAAACAACATCGCTTGTCTCACTTACTCAAGCGAGATTCCAGAGGAATATAAGAGCAGCGGGCATTTAGATGCGATAAGCTCTCTGGGTTTCAAGTCGCGAATACTAATTATTCTTAGACCCATTGTTGGAGTGGAAACAATACGATAAGCTGGCCGATCAGGTTTCAAGAGGAGGACGTGGGAAACTAGGAGTAGCGACAATCTTGCGTTTAACAGAACCCCATAGCATACATTCGGTCCAATTGTCTGAATTATCGGCAAGGGTCTTATCCATGACTTTGGTGGGAAGCGTAGTAAAAATGAGCATGTAGTCTGGATAGTCCAATGTTGTTCCATGGTATTCTTTATTAAACACTTGCGGCGTGGAATAACCTTCGGGATGTCCTGTGCGTGAAGACTTGAATGAGTTAGATTAAACAACAATACAGTACTTACTAGCATTCTCGACTTTCCCATACGATAGCCTTATCACATTTGGCCTGCGATATTTGCAATACTTCAACAGAAATTCACCGTTAACTGTAGAATTAGGCCGGAATTGACGTACGAGGAGACTATTTCTTTGTTTCAACATTCGTCTTTGCCTCATCCAAAGGTACTTCGAGTTCTGGCTTAGTCAAACCTTGAAATACAGAATGAGGCAATCGACTGGACGGCGGGATCAGATGACTGGCAGGTTTTCAGGAAGTGGTTCGATCCTTCGGATGTCGCTTCCCGCTGTAATTTATCCAAGTACGTGCCCTACACGTGCCTGAGTAACGGTGTGCATGGACCCACGTCTTCTTTTTAGTTTTAAGTAAGTTCATTGTCGTGACCAGCAATTGGATGGTCCAACCTGACTCGGGAGCACGGTTGGGGCAGATCCAAAAAGCTCTATCGATCAGATATAAGATACTAAGGAGGTTGGGGCCTGCTTCTTATGCAACAAATAACAGGTTTCGTCAAAAGGATAATACATAGAGGCCAGTTTGACGATAATCAATGCATAAGAGTATGTATACATTATTATGACGCGAAAAAGCAAAGAAATTTAGACAAAGTCATGGAAATGAAATGTGAGAAACCTAAGTATGCATAAAAACGAAGTCCCGAGGGTGGATCGAACACCCGACCCTGCGATAATTACATAATCATCGGATTATGGAACTGCAATCGCATGCTATACCACTTAGCTATCGAGACCACAAGGGTAAAAATATATGTATAGTATACATTGCATCCACTTTAACAAGAAAGTCGCTACGTGGGAAATCACAATGTACCGTAGATTCGGCAATCGAGAAGAAACAAACTACCGAGCAAAAAATAATAAATAATACACGGCACGGTGAACAGAAAATTTGGATACATATATAAAGGGAGAAAGGACTCCGTATTTTGGATTTACTATCCCTTGATCATTCCGAATGTTTCCACGTGCAAAGTAACAGGGGGTAACCCGTTAAGAACAGCTCGAGGGCTTGCTACATCTGAACTGAGCGCCTGACGGATTGATTCCGTCAAACTTGCGGGTCCAGCAACTAACGTAACATGAATGAAAAATTAATAATAGCACTAAAGTGATGAAGATCTCACCATCGACAGATACAGGTCCAAGGGAAGCAGAAATCTCGTCATGGAGTAGCCTTTCAATGGTTGGTCGACCATGAAGGAGTTTGACAGATGAATACACAGATGGCTCCAGCTCAAGTTTTAAGCCCTCTACTGTGCTCGAACCAGACGAGGAATTTGAATTCTGTTTGGTGAGCGCTGGATTTTCTTGGCTTGGATAGTTCCAGCCAGTAACATACACGCGGGATTCAATGGACAATGAAGATGTGGGAGAAGATAACGCCTCATTAATAGCTTTCGAGATCCATTTCAAATGCTCTGGCCTCAAAAGATCAGCCTAATTAGTTCAAAGGAACGCCGATAGATACGCGCACCTCCGTCTCTGACTGCCCATACGAACACAATTCGTCGCACTGCCGACTTATTACCCCGAACATTCTGACTAAAGGTTTATTCAGGATATAATATGGGATATATATTGAAAAGAACGAACCTGATTAAACCCAGGAGACGCGAAAGGGTATAAGAGACACCAGAACCACCTATAGATTCTCGTAAGGTAGATACAAAGCTAGATAGAACACAGAACTCGCCTGCAATCAAGATGCAAGTGGAGAAATGCCGCAAGTCTGGTGGACATCCATATGGGCCATCTAATAGTGCTGGAACTGTTCCAGTGCCATTTCGAGTCGTATGGGCTCTCAGGCGCTGGGTAAATCCGCCACGTCCTCGAATGAGGAAAACAACATGCTTATCTTCGGACCCCTCGATAGGCTCTGGAATGCTAGCGATCGTAAAGGGATGGGCTTCGGTGGGCAGCGCGCTGATGGTTGGAAGGATCACATATGCATGTTGGCCCGGCTGCCACGAAATTCTTCGACGCAAAGTGAGGCGAACAGTGTCTTCTGACAATAATTCTATCTTTCCAAGCGAGTGCTCGTCGTTCTTAGATGACCACACCCTGTTATTCCAGACTAAGCGAATCCCTCGGACGAAACGATCAAAAGCCCAGATTAGTAAAGCAGGCCATATATATGCACCATAGCTACAAATGGCTTCAGATACTGCTGGAATAGAGAAAAAAATGAATGTCCTCACCCATTTGCCTTTGCATGGTAGTATCCGCAGACCAAGAAAATGCTGAAAAGACAAAAATCAGTAAAATGAATAACCAGTACAGCAAGCAGTGGACGAGTTTTGCATACATAATGAGCACGATATGTGAGACAAGGAAAAATTCGAAAGCCATATTTCTGATAGGTCTGATGGATAGGAATCCTGCAAGTGAAAGTGCAGTCAGGCCGACAGCACCTGACCGCATCCACATGTTCGTAAAATCAAAGTAATCTGGTAGACTACGGGGTCGATGTAAGATACGCCAAATGAATGAGAAAGAACATACATACCCATTTACTGTGCGAGTGATGGCATGAAGCCACAAAAATAGTAGATTGGTTCTAGCAGCAGCTCGATGAAGGATATTTAGCTGAAAGACAGACATCGTCAGAAGGGTCCGAGTTAGCTTAATACTAGGAGGACTGATCTACTTTTTCATGGCCAATACCAGTCATCCCTAAAAACCTGTTCATTAGATGTATTGTGATGCTGAGTCAAATTTTCCACATACACGAAAGCACGTTGTTTTTACCAGCAAGAGCGACAACGAGCGGAAGCTGAGATGAGGCAAGAAGAGCAGCTCGATCCTGGTAAAATAACCGTGCGAGATCACGAGCTGGTTGGGTTTCAGTTAGCAACAGATTGAATAGACAGTGGGGGTTTACGCACTATCCACTAGGAGCCAGATAAGCATAGCGGTGATATATATCGAGATGAAGGCGAGCTCCGAAACCGAAGTGTTGCATTGAAAGCCAACAGGGATGCTCCAACGAAAAGCAGCGATTCTAAACCCTGTGGCGATAGCGGAGGGAAGATTTCGCACGGAGAATTTACCGACTGGTGTATGGGCAGCAGTAACTTCTGGGTCCGATTTCTCCTTTATTTGTGATTCTGCGTCGAGGCGTGCTGGATTCCAGAGAAGGGTGCAAACCGCACGAATAATGCGTATAGCAGTGAAAAATGCTATTACGGAGCCAATAAATATCCATAGCTGCTTGACATGCTCCACTTGCTTCTGGTCTCGTATCAAGCGGTCTTCGGCACTGGGAGTGGTATATCTGACCTCCAGAGAGGAGAAGGAAGATAAGAACCCTGACATGACGGGGAGGAAAAACAGGAGGAAATGAAGAGCCGAAAGTCCTTGGAAACTGGCGAATTATCTCAGGTCCTTTTAAACACTTTCAAAATGGCCTCTGAATCGCGTTAAGACTTTTTCTCGTAAGTCATATCCACATGCAAAGATCAAGGCGATCGAACGCACCTGGACCTAGATTGTAAAGATGTTTCAACGCATGAACACATCCCAGGAACAATTAAAACATTGCATCGTTATCGCTCGCGCAACTGATAATAACCGGGTTTTTGTGTTATTGACGAGGATCCAGATTGACGAAGAATCGGAGCCAGCCTTCAACCTGATGAATGTCAGGGGTATCAGGCGCATCAAGGCTAAATGTGGGTACGGGTTAACAAACCTCACTAAGCTTACATACCTCGCGTCCGTCCGATGAGAATAGGTTTACTCAGGGTAAATATGTTCATCGCCTTGGGTGGCTCAACTTCAGACTGCACTGTTCAATTAATTGCAAAATTTTAACCACAAAACCCTGAGGTCGATCTTGTGCTTTAGGTTCTTTCCATTAGTAACAAATGCGCAGGCATTTGCGTTATCAGTTGGGAATAGAAAAATAGCTGAGCTCCAGGGTACGTCATCTCGAAAGTAACAACGTCAGGATGAAAAAAATTACGATATAGGAGGGAAGAACGGACTTCCTCATGCCAGGGAAGACAAAGATTGAAATAAAGTCGGAGGCGAAACGTACCGCTCAACTCCGTGAGTTCCGTAGAGGATGGTTACCTTGCAAGTTCGGGGTTCGAAAATTAAGCGCCAGCCCGTGGTATCGGCTGTAACGCTGTAACAGTAGATGAGCACTGCAAGTCAGATAAGGTTTTTTTTACCTGGAGTTACCTGAGCCATTCATTATCAATTATAAATCAGGGATCATACTTGACCCTCATTCACATGCTGGTATATGTTCTTCGATTAAGTGTGCACTGCACAATTTCGGTTCTTCATGTGGAAGTAGAGGTATGGAGCTAAGCTCCGCTCATTTCGTATCAATAAACCAGACCCGCGAAGCGGACAAGGATGATATAGGAGAGATGATAACCAAAAGGATACTCCGAATTCTTGGATTTTCCTCTTAGTGAATAAGAATGCGCATGACAGAAAGGACTCGTTCGTGGGCTACTCCTACCAGCTTGAATCAGTGTTCCACGTTGCTGCTCAAATTCATTCTTCCATGAACATTGCTTACACTGGGATGACGTATACTGTTGCTCTGGGATGCGAATACTCTAACAAGCACGGCACAATGCTCCAAGCGACACTATATAGCAGCGATTTTCATATATGGAGATTCGTTTTCCATTATGATACTTGATTGAATGGTCTGAATGTAGCAAGACACCACATCGAAGGGAAATATAGAATCTTCTCTGCTGTTGAATAGCGAGGTTTTGATATTTTGCTAATTAGAAGGGAAAGATGTAGCCATGCGTAAGCAGGAATGGCCCACTGATGAGAAAATAGTGACTCACTTTATTTCGTCCACAGTCCCGGAGCCCTGGTGAAGTGGAATGGGTTTGGTCAGTGAATGAGAGCTGGTATTCGAGTCAAGCAACGGTCTATAAAGGCTCGTAGTTAATTAAAGCTATACAAAAAATTGTATTCAAGGCCTCACCGTCAATTTCGCACAGCAGTCAGCTTTTCTGCCCACCGAATGCCACGCCTGGCAGCGTTCAGCATCACGGAATTATAATACTATGGACTCGGTGACTACTCAGACGGCTAAGTGTTGCAGCATCGATTAAGACCCGAAGGATTTTTTTTTCCAGAAGGAGATCGAGTGAGCATTGGAATTCTGGGAATATTCAGGTGAGAGAGAACTTCGTGCTCGCCAGCAGTCTGAATTTCTGCTCGTGACTTGACGTTCAATGTATAAGTCGTGACGCATGACTACTTCTGACTAAGTAAATGTTTAAAAGTCCGAAATCCACGTGGCGATTCCAGTTGCTCACAGGGACGCGACGTGCGTCTCGAACCCAGCAACCATCCCCAGCCCCATTCGTTTCTCGCTGTTCTTCGTCTTCATAGTGTACAAGGACGATAAAATATTACAACCCTTATATAACACATCACTCCTTCCTCTTACGACATAAAACATATCTATAATGCCTTTCACTCCGGACTCCTCTCTCGAGCTTCTCTTCTCTCCGGAAATAATTCCCTCTGAAGTACGCGCCCAACTGCCTTCAGATCTCCACGTATGATATCCCTCACTTTATTTATCCGCTTATTACTTACAAACGTACGTCTCAACCACAGATCCGGCCCCTCGCGAAAACTGACCACATGCGCTCCCACCTCGCTGTCCTATCCGTACTCACTATCGTCACTGACCCCGGTGAAGCCGCCTATGAGGCACAGTTTGACGCACTTCGGGCTATACAGAACACATACTACACCCTTGTCATCATCGACAAAGGGTCCGACCAAATCGTCGGCGTCGGGTGCGTTTTCATGGAACGCAAGTCCCTGCGAGGGCTAGGGAAGGTGGGGCATATTGAGGACATTGCGGTAGATAAGAAGCAGCAAGGGAAGAAGCTAGGACTGAGGATTATACAGGCGCTTACAGGCATTAGTGAGAGGGAGGGGTGTTACAAGACGATTTTAAATTGCAGCGATGATAATATTGGTGAGTCGCCTGGCTTTCTTATGCATTCAGTTTTGGTCTTGGTGTATTGAATGTCCTATTTCCCAGCCTTCTATAAAAAGTGTGGATACATACAAAAGGAAAATGAAATGGCAATCTCCTTCCCTGTCCTCACGCTTTCTTCGCTGGGCTGACATGGTTTAACTATTAGGCAAAATACAACACCAATCCCCCAGCGCGTGTCCACGCTGCGAAGCTCTGAACGTTGTATCCATTTTTATAGAACTTACTTCTGTCGACGGAAGGGTGAAAGCTATGATCCTATCTCCGACGATTCTGTGTCTGGCCGTGTCGGCGCTCTTGGTTATTATATCGAGGGCCATTCTTCAATTGAATTCCTTGGAGTTTGCTCATCAGCGAAGGTATCCCATGTACTGGCCCATCTACGTGGCAAGAAAATGGCTACGTTTAATGTGCATAGATAACGCCATGCTCTCAGCTCGCAGGAACTTGTGCTCCCATTTGATCCTTAGATCAAGAATTCCTGCTATTTCGATCTACTTCCTTGTCGTAAAATAATCATTCTGTGCACATTTTTGTTATCATTACTGCCATCATCAGCCTATTAATCTCCCTTACTGCATCCAGTCATCCAATCCTTCTATGTCATAACGGTCAACATTGATTTCATCTTCAAGGTAGTGCCATCCACTTCTTCATGAGGGCAGTGAAGTTAGGTGTCCCGAGACCGGTAACAGGATCCCATCCGATAGTTGCGTTGAATCCCCCAGTACCACAGCCCGGGTTAGATCCCACGACAATGTCGTTGAACGCGGATGCGAATGAAGAGGAGTAGATCTATTTAATACTCAAGTTAGACGAAATCTATGAGCAACATTAGGCTAGACATACCGTAGGGTTAATAAATCCGACTGGTTTTTTACCTGCGGTTATGCGGGCGTCGTTGATGAGAGTAATCATGGAAGCGAAAACTGGTGCCGACGCTGAAGTGCCCGAAACAAGGTAAAATTGACCTTCAACCTATAGATATTGCCGTCAATCGGTGAAGTCGTGGATAACACAATGAACACGAACGGCGATTATGTAGTCGGCTCTGCAATGTTCAGAGTCAATGGTGCGGTAATGTGTTAATAATGTCAGACAACTTTACCCATTCGCAGCGATATCAGGGAATGCTCGACTCTATAATACAATTTTGAATACCTGAATTTCTCCAACAACAAAGATGTGCTCACAGTTCCAGTCGAGTTCCAAAGAGTTTTATCAGGGAGAATTGCCTTATTCGCCTTCAAATAGTTGCTTACCGCCGTCTTCTGATAGCTCGGCACATTGAAGTGGTTGCTGAATCCTCCGCCGCTGAATATAGTCTCCTGAACAGCTATTTCTCGGTCTGTCACAGCCCCGCCTGGTTTAATCTGGGTTGCCCCTACGCTCGTAACGTACGGGCAAGTAGATGGGAATCCTAAGCTGTAGTGTTAAATTTACTGCAGATAATAGTGCAAATGAACCAACCTGGATCGAATATGGTGCCATCGGATAATGAATAGCCTGAATCCTGAAGTCAGAACAGGCACTAGGATACTGAAGCAAGAAAATATACCGTCTTCAGATAGACAGAAATTAGCACCACCTGAAGAACCAAGTATTTATACTGTGAAAATTCATCGTGAACATGAACATACCCGCAACACCGTTATCCCCAGACGAATAGACAACGGTGACTCCCATAAGGCCCAGTTTCGCATATCTTTCCAGACATCAAAAAATTTACCCTGGAAAATGCCAAAGTAAATCACGTACTCCACGCATTGTCGGGCCGTGTAGAATGGAGAGAGATCCCCTTCATTATAGCTGTAGGACGTTGAGATGACGTTGGTGGGTTTAGAGATACCACAGTCCGGACCACCTGCGTAGCCGATGTCATAATCATCAGGATAGTAAGCGTCTTGGAAAGGGTCGTCGCCGCCTTCAAAAGTACAGTAAGAGGCATCAAGAGCGTCCAGGAAGTTATTGAAAGTCCCTCCTACGTACGAAATGAGCAAAAATGATATTCGCAGTAAAAGCCGTTAACAGTCAACCTTCGATCATATCCCCAACCTGGAACAGCGTTATGTTCTGAGTTGGTCCGACTAGATTCATCGCATACTGGAGATCCAGGTTCGACTCCCCATTGTATTCGAACCCGGTGGAATCGGTTTGTGCATATCCTACATTGGTAAGGTCAGGTACACATTAAAAGCAGTGACCTCTGTGATACATACCTCCATCTACCGAGACCATAATCGGGGCCTTCCCAACCAATGCAGTCGCGCCGGTGATATTTTGTGCGAACAGATCCAGGTCAGATTGGAGATATGCTTGAGGAGTGTATTCAACTGATTTTGATGTTAGCTGAAGTGTTCAACATTGTGAAAAAGGACTAATAACCAATCCCAAACGAGTTCTTGCTCGGAGAATGGGGCTCATAGTCAATGCCATACATCGCCTTCAGACACACCGGACTCATCTGGATATTACAGCTATCTAGGGAACTGGCCCCTAGTTTCGATACTTTTGGCTTCGCAGCAGATTTCTTTGGAGAAGTTTCGAACTTAGGCCTCAGTGCTCTGCCATTAGAGTTACTGCGTTTCGCAACCACAGCATCGAAGTGAACAGATGGCGTAACAATGTCGACGTGAGACGACACGTGCGAGGGGAGATAATAGGCATTGCATGCTACCTCATTGATATGAACAAAGTGGCCTTCGAGTGAGTAATAAATATATTGCATACCGATATGCTCCTTTCCACTCTGATGTCCATAAACATGATATTCCGTCTTCAACAGCTTTTCGGCTTCTTCAACGGTGACGTTAACCTCTAGCCAGGTCTTCGTAGAACTTAGGCGAATACTTCCCGATGAAACCCCTGCATGAGAAAGCCAATCCATGACGGTGCTGATTGTCTCGACACTAGGAGAGAAGCTTTTTTGAACCTGAAATGGCGTCCAATGCTGGCCGTACTTTGGAGAATCTGGGTGGGAGACCTCATGCAGATACTGGTCCAGCTTATCCATGTTGGTTTGTTTCAGTCCAAAGCGCAAGGGAAGAATGGCAGACAAATCATGTCTACGGAGAAGCGACCAGCCTCCCGGAGCATTGGTCCGTTTTTCATGGAGAGTGTAGGATGAAGACCGCAGGATAGGTTCTGCAAGAGATAAGACGGCAAACCCCAGCAAGGCAGCAGGAACTAACATGAGTCTCATCGCGTTGGATGTAAGATAGCAAGTGTCGCGCTTTTGAGAAAGATCTTATATGTGTTTACTTGAAGAACCTCAAGAGCTCTTTAGTCATGCTACAGCATGGCTGCTGGGGGCAGGGTCAGTGTTCTGACAGTGAGTCCATGTGCGCGCGAATTCTATTGAATCGTAGGGACCATGACATACCAGACAGATTTGAAGCACCGTCATAAAGTAGCGTCAGGAGATCATAAACATCGGGGAATCTTTATAGTCAATGCCGAAGAACCACTACTTGCCAGGTCATAGATGAGAATTCTTTCGAGAAAGATATGCGTGATGCAAGGATATTACCTTGACGTTCTGGTGCTTGGTGTCCATGTGGTTGTTCCAAAAATACTGTGTCACTACCTACTTCGCAGGTATGTAAGCTGTACGGAGGATACGGAACGGGTCGGAAGGCATTCCCCCGAAGATTCGGAGAGAGAGTGGAAGAAAATGACCTCGAAATGGCGCCAGAATTGGAACTCGTGCTTCAGCAGCAGCTATAAGGATATAAAGAAGCCAGAATAGAACCGACCTTCCCCCATACATAACAAAAACATTATACGGTTCAGTGTTGAGATGTGCTAAACTTCAAGTCACGGAGTTCTTGCTTAGATAGAGTAACACACTAGATATAATATAGTTAGCAGTGTCTGTAATATCGGACCGACGTCTAGTTTGCCCTAAAGCTTGAAGCCCGAAGCCAATAATGTTTGAATGCAAGAGTGAAGGATTTGTGAAGGAGAGGGTCTGATGTGGTCCAAATCCTGATCGTGACGTGGCGCAGCCGAGAAGCCGATTTCTGCCTTAGCCCTCGGAGTGCTATACTCTACTACTGACATGCCCTCGAGCTCAAATTAATACACAGAGAAAATTACAGTCACCACAGCTGATGGTGCTTGTCTTGACATGCTTCTTGTGGCTAGTTGCAGCCTGGAAGTTTCCCGAAGGAGTTCATCCGTTCCCCTGGATTGCATCGAAGGGCTAGCAGGATATAACTGATCCAGGATGCCGACATTATATGCACTTGGTGCGTAAGCCAAGAGATACCAAGAAGTTAGATTCACACGAATCAGTCGTCTGAACGTCTTGAGTCAAACTTTTAGAGCGTATGGATCGGTATGACTCACTCGTGAGAGCAAGTTGCATTACAAATAGCAGTAATAGCACGCGAAGCAATGGCAAGAGATATGATCAAGATGTGATTCACAACAAAATTTCCTGATTTAAAAATGCTGCCTGACAAGAGGGCGGAAAAGAGGTGCGGTGGCTGGGAACAGTGGGGAAAATGCATTATTTCGCGGCGGGAATCAAAGATCGTGTAACCGCCCACCTTATGTAACTTGGACATATTTTCGAAAATCAAGCAAGTCGTTGACTCGATTTGAGCGATTCAGGCGATAAATTCGCATGTACCCTCATCCCGTGAACAAAACACCAGCAACAAGCACTGGTATAAAATCTGTCAGAATAGCTACAATGTCTTGTATATCAAACTGCAAAGCAGATTTTCTTTGAAAGCTGTTTGCTTGTATTATGGTGTGACCCTCCGTCACGTTCGGGCCAAGATCTGGCAATGCACAATGTTGATTGTCAGCTTGAATGCACATTGAATATATCTTTCTTAACCTTGTTCTCGATACTCAGAATCACTCTAGAAATAGCGCCTCACTTGTTACATGACTCCATTAGTTGATGCAAGGTCAAAAATATACCTTGATGAACTACAGTGGGAGCTTGCTGACAACCATAACATTAAGGTATCAATTGCAATGATTTCTCATGCACTTCACCAGCTTGATATGAGCTATAAAAAGATTGTAAGTGCAGTATTAGAAAGGAATGAGCCATTATAAGCTATATGGAAGGCAAAGTATGGTGATATTCTAGCAGAATATTTTATTTGGCTGGATGGAGTAAGCATCAATAACTTAACCAACCAAAGGCAAAATGGATGGGTGTCATATCCCTATACAGTGCAGTGTGCACCATCTCTGGACTGCTCACAATCAATCATGATGCTTTCCCAACTTCCTGCTCATCTCCAGGTTTACTCAGGTCCCTTTTTATTTTCATACTTACTTCATCTCAGCCACATACACTATACTTTCTGCAGCAAATCCTTTCATGTTAACATTCAATTTGTATTCCTTAGTCTTTGTCATATGCTCTCTTTCCCTTGACCCACTTACTTCACCAGTTCACTAGTATGTTTTAAGTACTTTGAATCTGAAATACTTCAGTTTGTTAATTTTATTAGTCTCTCCACTTCCACTCAGTGGTTAAGCTACCTCTATATCATATCCACTCATCTCTACTTGATAACCACTTCTTGTCATCATACTTCACTGTCAGAGTTCACTATATTCCTGGAATATACTTGACCCATGGAATATACTTTATCCATGGAATGTTCTAGAATATGGAACATTCTAGAACATGGAACATTCTAGAACATGGAATATAGATAACTCTGTTCTGAGTCAGAGGCTTACTAAGCCAATTACTCAGCCATAGCTTACTCAGCCATATATGACTCAGATGCTTATTCAGCCTAGCTATGCAGTTAGTCATCCCTTCAGAATATTCTAGAAGTAGTGCTCAGTAGTATATAAACCCCTCATGTACAATAACTAGCCTCAGCTTCAATCTCTTAGGCATCCCACTGTCTAAAGGATGTTTTAAGTCATTGGATGTCTTACTTCTCTATCCCTCCTCTCTTCTTTGCTCAAGCTGGGTGTTAGTGGCCTTGTCATCCTGATAGTGTTGCCCTAACATTCACACTCGACAAGAACTCTGATCTCTGGAGATCCCTCCTGACCAAATCTCTGGTCAGGAAGTTGAGTATTGATTGTCACTATACCTTGGGACATATCACTCACTGTTATCTGTAAATTGGGTGTTAGGAATGAAGGATGCACAGCACATAAGCTGAAGCTGTTGCCCATCTTGACCTTTTCTCTTTGGTAGTGCTTGAATGCATTTTGTGGAGATATAACCAGAGTCTCTGGTATTTCTCCCTGGCCCTATCATGTCTTCTATCTGCTTGAAATCTCTGGGCTATATCCTGGAAATCAAGTTTGTGACAATGGGGACCTATGGATATGCCTTGTGTGCACTGCAAAACCTTCATTTGTGGACAGTGCTACTCTGTTTTTCCAGCCCTGACCTCAGACAGTATAATTGCACTTGACATTTTTGAAGGCTCTCTGTGCTGTGTAAGTTTCACCATGCAGCATTCAAAAATTGAAAGTTTGACCAGAAGGGAGGTGGCATAATCTGAAATGGGTCAAAAGCATATATTTCTTGAGCACAAGATACATTCAGTAGTTGCAACATTGCAGAGGAGCAGAGGGCTGCTCAAAGAAGCACTCTGAGCAGCATGATGGTGAAGGCTGATGGTACAGGTTCTCTTAATTTTCAAGCATGACAATGAGTAAGCAAAGTCACAGCAAAACATAACCAAGCAACTTTCAAAAAAATCAGGAAAGCATGTATATGCTATAGCACAAAAACACACATGAAAATACACTAAAAGCATAGTACAGAAGCACACCAAAGTGTTGGTTCAGAAATACCATAAGAGAGCCCAGTGGTAAAATCCTCACCACTTAAAATCAAGTAATTTAACTGGTGAAATTTTCACCACTTGTAGTCAAATATCTGAGTGGTGACATTTCCACCACTCCTAATCAAGTATTTTGAGTGGTGAAATTATCACCACTCAGTCTGATAATTATGAATACAATTGTTCTATTGCTATGGTTGAACCAACAACCTGTCATATCCTGTTCCAGCCATTACTCATCACCCACCCTGTCACACCCCAACTTACCACAATCCTAAGTTCTTGCAGCCAAGCCTCAGCTGCATCAGCCACACCTCAGCCATGTTGGCCACATCTCAGCCAACTATGCATTTCAGATATTCTGCATTGAGTCTCCATTTCATACTAGCCTCCTTTCAAGTTCTTTATCTTTTATATCTACAAAGCCTTTTAGTTAGCAACCTTAGGCTCCACATATTCTCTGTTCCTCTGACTTTCTCCACACTATAGTTACAACCTGACTTCTACTTCCACATGCTTTGTATATCTTTGTTGGACTTAGTATCAATAGCTTATCTCTAGAAATAGTATATAAGCAGTAGTATTCAAGTTGTAACTCTTTAGTTGGTTAATTGTATTGTCAATCCACTTCCTGGCTTGATACACACTCTATACTCTCTCAACCTCTTGTCTGATACTTTGACCACTCTTGCCAACCTTTGGCCAATCTTTGGCTGAACCCTTGTTTCTCTTTGAGGAGCTGAGCTCTTGTTGTTCATTCTAACTCTGTTCCTATTATCTGTCTATTTGACATACAGGACTAGGATAGTGGGTGGTACAGCACATAAGCTGAAGCCAATGTCCTACATTGTCTAGCATCTCTAGGTATCATAGGACTTGCTCCTCAGCCATACTGTCCTTCTTGTCCAGCTGTGTTCAGGTCTTGATACAACCTTGCAAAGTTATATTATCTAATATATCTCTGGAGCACCAATACTTCAACCACTGAACCATACCATCTTGCAAGACTAGTACACAAATATATATAAATGGTGAAATAATGAATGGACTTAGAAAAAAAACATCAGGCCAGATTTGCAAGTGGTGAGATTGTTGCTACTCAAACTCACTCTTCTGACTGGCAAGATATTCACCACTAAATACAACCCTTCTGAATGGTGAGATGTTCACCACTTAGGCTCACTCTTCCAGTGGTGATAATTTTACCACCTCATTTAACTCATCTGAATAGTGAGATTTTCACCATTTGCAAGTTAAGTGGCCTGAGTGGTGTGCATTTTACTGTTGGGATGTTGAATATTACATCACTTGACAAATAATGATATAAGCTTCAGAAAGACACTGTAGCCCAGTTGGTACAATACAGAGATGGCTTAATGCATTTGTGTTGTGCTTGTTCTCTGCTAGTTGTATGTTCAATACCATTGGCAAGTAAAGTTTATATTATTTTAGTATTTATGTCATGTGGTGAGCATCTCACCACCGGGAGTCAATGCTTTGTGCAGTAAAATATACTATTGGAACTCTTTGTTTTTGAGTTTCAATGCCCCAACAGAAAGCTGCCGAAAAATATGCAGTATAGCTACTCAGATTTGTAGCAAAGAAGGGTATGTATGTCGATGACAAATGCAACATTGGCATCGTCGGCGGCAATGACATTTCAACTTCCAACTGGTAACCCCGTGATGCCGGACACGGAGACAGAATAATCAGAATCGACAATTTAAATCAATATCATATTTCGTACATATAATCTTTCAGTAATCTTCATAAAATCGCTGAAATAACCCCAGCTTTGCAATCCCCTAATAATAATTCAGGTCCTCCGGCACAGCTTGAAGTACTTCGCAGCTGTATTGCTCATAAGCACTATCTCGATAAGGAAGAGGTGGGAAATGCATAATTCTTTATTTAATCGTATATAGTTGTATAATTTTCTTGGGCATTTGCAAAGGGTGATTATCATTTGAATACTGCGTGGACGTAGATGAAGTGAGAATATCCTATTTCCTCATTTTACCATGACTAACTTGGATTTTCGTGGGTACTGGTAACCAAGCTCGTTGCTCGAGAGTACTACCTTAATTAAGACGAGATCCATTAGCTTTATTTCATCCTCCCCAAAGTTGACTTAAATTTATAGCCCATGAATTTGTTCCATTGATATCTAAATCCCTCAGATTTCCTGCAGATGCCCCAAGCGTGCTACGATCCAGTATTACCTTGACGAAGATGAGGTGAAAAATATGTTCTCACCCATTTCACCTGTAGACCTGCGATCAACCTAGATATTCTGTTGGCTTCTGCAACTTAGTGCATTTCCCACAAATATTACCTTGATGAAGGTGAGATAATAAACGCTTTTTGATATTGCTGTAGACCACTTGTATCCTTAACTCATTTGTCGTTCATAAATACTAATACCTGGACAAAGATGAAGAGTTTGCAATGCATTCTTCTATTGAGCTGTATTTAAGGTTTGAAATTTATTTTTCATTCTCTAGGTGTCGAATGTCACTCATCCCTATAAGGAATTGACTCAACGAATGGCATTAAGAACTGCTTGTCTGCTTGGAAATTTTTCTGGTGCGGGCCGTAGTATTTGGTGTGCTTTGTGTGGACATTTGATTACGAAGCCATACTGCGAAGTTAGAGCGTGTCAGTGATCTCGGAAATCAACCTTCGCGGTGGTCTCGACCCTCCATCTGTACTCTACTTCGGTTGCACCAACGAATGTGCCTCAGAATGTCTAGCAGACTTAGCATACCGTTTGTCACTTTCCCGCAATGTCATCCCAAACAGTGCGTTTGGCAGGTCACCGTGCATCGTCTAGACGGTCACCACGGCCACTAGGTTATTCTGCGGCTATAGGATCTGAGTATGTCGTCGCCAGTGGGTCATTCTGCGGCCCCTGAGCACTTTTTTGATACTATTCGCTCCAGAACTGCTGGTTAAGGCCGATCTCACGGAAGAAGAGATGAAATGCATAGTCACATGAGTACCGGTACAACATCAGTTCCGTTCATGAAGTTGAAATATTGTCAGTATTCCTCTCAATGTTCCTCTGTTCCGCTTATGTACGTGAATTGTAGCTGTCAGCTGTAGGTGGGTGCACCGTATGTGTCGTTTGGGTCTGGAAGGAAGTATCAAAACCCCGGAGAACTTGAAAGGAAGTTGGACCCCTCTCACCGCTTGGCTTTGGGGCTTAAAAGGTGAACGAATTGGTTTTCCTAAGTGGCCGACTCGCATCGCATTTATTAACCCTTCTACAGAACAAGTTTACCAAGATGTCCGAGACTGGTCTCTTCTACGCCTACTGCAAATACGTACGTAGTGAACAACATCCCTGCTGTCCATGATCCAGACATTAACGCCTGGCACTCCAACAGATCAGAGACGACGTGACCTACCGCTACATACTGGTCTTTGCCAACCGCTCCACGGCAGATGGCTGGTGGCGCGCAGTCACTGACTCCGTCGCTGCGGGGTACCAGCGTTTCGCACAGATCCAGCGCGTGACGCCGCAGTTCTACACTCACGACGTTGTGTATGGCAATGTTGCAGACACGCTCACTGATGATCGTGTTGCGAAGAAGTTTTTGGGGCAGGCGTTCTTCACGCTGCTGAATGATCGTGATGGAAGAATTTTAAGCGTTGCACCGGTATTGAACTACGTGGATTTTAAGAGCGGGGATGGGTAAGCGTTCGATTGCTGTGTGAGAAGTAGAAACAGTCACTAACATAATGGGGTTTATTTCATTTACAGATTTTTCATCCGCTCGGTTTTGAACCGGGATACGTTCTGGTACTATGACAATGTCAATGGGGAGCATGTCATTCGCCCGTCTAAGACATACCGCACCAAGTTCATCGTGCGCCTGGATGACACGAGCAAGCCTGCTGGAACCATCATGATCGGCACGGACGACGTGGCTATCACCATCCCATCCGCATCCACTTCTAGCACCACCGCTTTCGTGGCTGTCGACGCTGGGAACCAGTGGTTGCGCTCGAGCGGACAGGAGTACCGCTTTAAGTTTAGCGATTTTGAAGCGGGCACGTTCCTAATTGGAGCTGGGGATGCGGGTGGGCCGGTTATCGTTGCTAATGTGGGTACTGGGCAGGGAGAGAGGTGGGAGCTTACTAACTGACCTTCGGGTATGAGGAGTTGAGAAGAACATGGATATTGTATTACTGAAACTTTTTGTAAAGTGTTTTGTACCAGCCTTGCTATATGAAAGAGATTCGATATCCATGCGGCTTCGGTTAATTGTAATTCAAGAAGATCTACCAATCAAAAGTCTTTTCCAGCGGCGAGTCAGACAGCAGCAGTTTCTGTCAAGAGCATGAAGTTGAGGCAGCGACCCACGAGTAAGAGCGAGTAGCATGAGTAGTTGTCATGGCTTGGTAAGAGTGTTTACGGTGGACTGCATGGTTGGGCAATTTGTCTGATGATGATTCGTCGAGGATGTTTACGGCTTGCCAAGCGCGGAGGGTTCCTGGATGTTGCTTGTCCCTATTATAATCAAAGGTTATTGACGAGCGGCACGGTGCGGGTCACGTGTATTCCTGTCACGGTGACGCTGTCGTGGTGACCTCGCACTGGTAGCCGGCGTCAACGTTCTCTCTTCTCGATATGATCAACTTCTCTATCAATGCAAGTGAGTATTCGCCTGTCCCCTCCTCTACTTCATTTTTCTAGTTTCTGCGGACTCTTATCTCCTTTTGTATTTCATTGGTTTGGTGCATGTTGTGTCGAAGAATCTGCAACACCCTTGTCACGCAGTTATATTTTCTCTATAGCCCCCGCCATCCCAGTCGTTGGCGGAAATATGAATATAATGTTGTCTCGTCGGAGCCCATGCTGTTGTGGACATTACCCCGTCTTTGATGAAGAAAGGCGGACCCCTTTCAGCGCAAAGGTGACCCTTCGCTGTCTTCTCGTCGCTGGTGGTGGATCCCGCTCCGTATTTGGAGGAGATCGTTCATCCGTGATGCCATACATGTAAGCAGGTCCACAGTAAACATAACTAAGCAACTTTCAAAAAAAAATCCGCTGTGCAGTTTGATATGCAAGACACTGTAAGCATTGAAATAGCTATCCTCCCTTGTAAGCCATGTCACGGACTCTTCCCGCAGACGTCATCGACCGTATAACCAACATCCTTGCAGGCAGACGCACCCCTACAAAATGGGCCACTCTCAGAACATGCTCTCTCGTTTCCCGCACTTTTCTTCATCATTTCCGCAGACACCTTTCCAAGAAGCTTTCCTTCGAATATCAGCACCATCATGGTGATAGAACTCCTATGAAAATGATATAACAATTTCATGAAATATTAGACCAGAGTCCCAGCATCGCTGATTGTGTTCGGGACCTCACCCTGATAGCTTCCGTTTGGTCGAGCTGAAGCTCAGAGCAGATGCGGTTAGCAGCAGACGGAATATTGCCTATCGTCTTGCAGAAGTTTTTTTGTGTATAGAATTTGAAACTCAGTACTGACACTTCGAGAGAGAGGAAACCGAAACTCGATTTCGAGTCCTTTAGTGCAAAGCTTCAGTTAACTCTTGTGGATCACATCCTCTCCTCCCGCTTTTCTCGAGTTTGTAACTCGAATGTGTCTCTATCCCTGCAAGCATCCTCGCTAGATGCATGGATATTGGTGATTTGACTATGAAGGCTTTAGCTGTCAGTGGTAGATCGTGATCTGAGACTTCTTCACGGCCAACACAGCACCCTAATCGTTGAAGAACCCTACAATTTCGTTGAGCCTTTTGTGGCCTAGGACAGATCTGGTGGTAATACCAGACGTCTCTCCCTTGATTTATCATTGCTCTGAAGTTTGACAGTCAAGTATGCCACCATCAAGAGTTCTATTTCTCTACTGCTCTCTACTGCGCATAATCATAGGTGCATCGAAATCGCTAGATCATTTGACATGGATACCAGCTATAGTAAATTGGATATTCTCAAAGAAAGCAAGCCATATGATATTGACATTCCCATTCTGTCCATCGTTTAGTGGAGTCGCATCCTAGATGCATTAAACTAGCACAACTTCCAGCTCTGAAGATAGTCGTCTATACAGTCAAATTCAACCTCTGCAAGGATGTACTTTCATCCTGAAGCTTCTGCAGTTTACTTAAGTCAGCTAATCCAAATAAAAAGTTACAAGATATTAAAATATTCCTCAACGCCTCTTACACTGAGATATTCTTGATGGATAGCATACAGTGATTCACCTGTCCTTCGCACACCATCAGTCCCTCATGCACTTGCCGATTACTCCCTCAGTTTCCCTCCAAATGTTGAGATATTCTACATATGTACTCGCATATATGTTATCTACGTGAAAAATAATTTCAGAGTGATCTGCCCATTGCTGGTTCAAGAGAGTTCCATCTGTTGGAATTACATCTGGCACATCCTCGAAGAAGTTATCTCGGGCTTGGTAATATTGTTAGTAATTATCTTAGCAAATATTGACTCAGTATATAGATTCTGTAGTTTACTGGAATACAGTAGAATACTTGTATAGTAGCATATAAGGACCTGTATAGGAGGCCTAAACCTAAAATCAGTTCATTCCTTTATTCACTGCGCAACCTCGATTTACAACACCATCACTGAGCAAAATCGGACATTTTCCCTATTTGAGTGAATTAGATGCTAGACTACCATTTGAGAAAGTATTTCTTATGTTATAAATTTTATATTGCAAATAAAACAACCTTGGGTATGATTTTGCAAAGTTTTACCAGGATCTTGACAGAGCTGATCGTAAAAGAAATATAACATTGGAAATTTGGTTCCAAAGGTGGCAAAACGGCAAGATCAAAACTTTCCCATCCACCATCAATGAGTTGTGACCAGGTGTGCGAAGGATTGGTTTCGATGCAAAAATGAGTCTCTAGTTTGTTCAATGGAGGTGAGGGCCTTCTGCTTTGAATTATGATCTAAAAATTGGCATACACATACTCAAGATATCATGGAACAATGATGTCAACTCAGAAATCGTAATAATTTGAAGTCAAGTTGAAAAATCGAGGATATCACTCACATGTGCGAAGGAGGGGTGAAACACTGTACGTAATAATAGCTACGTGTAGGATAGGATCAGCTCTGCAATGCCAAAACCTCGATATTCTGCATTGCGCTAGGTCAAGATTGACCTCTACGTGCACCTGGATGAAGGTATGAGTGACCATGAGGATAATGAACTGGAAGACCTCGTTACAGCACAATGGTGTGATTTGGCGTCGAGAAAAGATATAGGTTTCATTTTTAGCCTTGGGGTTGTGTCAGGGTAATACTTGCGTTATCATATAGAGACCCTTATCTAGCGCGAAGAGATAAATGTTTGTCGTTCATTTGGATGTGGTCTTCCTTCAAACATGTGAAAAGACACGAAGTGCAAATAGATTATTGATGGCAATGTAAACATAGGTCTCACGTGGCGAAAGTTAATGATTGTCTTTAGGATCATTTGGTTCCTCTCGTTACTGTTCGTACCAAATATTCATATATGAACAATGCCCTAGAGGCACAGGTGCAGATGGTAATTGAGAGCGAAAGAAGGTTTCACATGTGGACAAGGAGACGGGGATAGATGACAGAATGAAGCAAGCATATCACAGGAAATACATATGAACGTTAACTCAATGCTGATGCCAGTGACGATAGCGATATCGATCCAGAGGCACATGTGAGTGACAAAGGTGCTGAGCGGATGTCAGTATATTAACGGAAGGATTCATGTGAATTTGTTGTTACGTCTAAAAAGTCATCATGCAAAGAAATCTCCATCTGATGTGGGAAGATTTCAAAAGAGAAGAGCTCAACCGCCTGGAGCACAAGCTTCCAGAGTTGTTAATGGAAAAAGCCATGTCATTTTACCGGTAATCGGATTTAACTTTGGTGTCCAACTTATTCTTGACTAAAAATCAAAGGGCATCTTGTCGGAGGAGAGATTGATGCAGAAGCTGCAGGAAGTCCTTGAAAGGAGAGGCCTCTGCTGGATATCGATATACCGAAACATCATAGAGAGAAACAGAAACACACTTGTGCTCATGAGCTAGGGTTATCAGTGATAGATAGAGCTGTGCGGGTGGCTCTCGGTGGTGATGACTCCCTATGTTCCTAAATGCACTGCTAGCACTTCCTTTCACTTTTATGGACCGAATGACTTTCACATTCACCACAATAGGGCATGCTGACCAGAGCCCTGTGGTCCACCGTTGTAGGATGATGAGGCTGATCTTTGCTGATCAGCGCCAATCTCGAGCAATTCATGGCCTATGTGCAGAGTATGCAGTCTCCAAGGTCGAGGGTGATCCCGATGCCTCCGATCAATGCAGAAACAGGTCCTGGGATGGGATGATAGAGGGCCAGTGATGCTGATTGTGGCCTAACTGCTGTCGAAGATTGCACCAGAGAGGATCTGAAAAAGAAGTTGGGATGGTGAGGAGTTGCGAACTTGGGAATCTCAACACCATGCTTTCACTGATCACGATGAGGATTTAGATAGCCCTACCGCAATCACCGGCAGTGATAAATATCAGAAGTTTGCAATGCCTAGCACGAGTCTTGTGTAGATGAGAGCAAAGAACAGCTCTCGTGGTAGCAGCTATACATCAGCCTCTGTAAGTCATACATGGGGATGATATACTCTCTTATGGGAACTACACCGCAGATTTGATGAGAGTATGAAAGAAATCTGGCTCCACCAGAGAGGACTACCAAAGTGTGCTGTTGTCTGCCAGAAGATCCAAAGCTCAATCTATCCAGGCACAGATGTGACAAGATCTAGACAATGGCTAGATAAGCACAGTGATGTGCTCTAACCTCAGTCACACTGCTGTGAGTGGAAAGACTATATTATCATACCTAGACAAGCACAGTGATGTGCTCTAACTAATAATAATGTAAGTACAATATATAAAACAAAAAGTAAATGGAAAACATACTCTCAGTCACACTGCTGTGAGTGGAAAGACTGAGGGAAGAAAGGAAGCAAGATTTGGAATGATAAGTGATGGGATGGAGGCTGTGTGCAGTAAATACATGTAAATATTTATTTATATCATTGTTCCTGATTCTTGTCAGCTTCTAATTACTGGAACTAGTAATTGGAAGGCTTCAGGATGCTTCATCTTGAAAGTAATATGGCTTCATTATGGCCAGGTTATAGCTGTAAGTAATCTAAATATCCCGCCACAGTGTTATATGCCAATATCCGAATCACAGGGGCAATCTTGCAGGCACCCTCTTAGCTCAGGACTATTCTACGCCGGCCTGGATACAGCCTTCATACTATAGGCTATATTACTTCTATTCAATATGGTTCGATTAAGGCGACGCATCATGTTCACTGAGCATCCGACCTGCTCCACGCTTCCTCATCAGCTATGTTATGATTTCTTCCGCCAGATCATTTCGGATGCCAAGGTGGACGGACCAGCGGTACATCGTATTTCAGGGCTTCAGAAGAATTAATATTCTTTGGACAAAGTTTTGTAGGCTATCGGCGTTCAAATTGACTAAACGACTTTCAGATACGCACATATTATCAGAGCACTGACTTCCTAAGGAATGAAATATTGGGCCCATACTTCGATAAAATGCTTTTATTTGCTTATTGATATCTACTATCGCTGCTGCTTATTTGAATATAAGGAGATGGTGGTAGTTGTTATTCTCGTTAGGCGAAACAGGAAGTTATGCCTGACCCCGATATTACCCGTCACGGCCGACTTCCTACTAGGACATATATGGGTTGGGGAGATTTCTGGTCTCCTTCTCTCAGTAAATTGATTACCAGTTTAAACAGCGATTAAAATCCACGGATCGGATGGGCTGCTTCCAAGCCTTGAGCGGCTTAAGCAGAATTGCATCTATTGATTGGATCTCGAGGTTATCCTCAGCTCTAAACTGTAGTAGCGCGATCCTTACATGAACACCTTCTAAATTTGCACTGCACCTACGGTGCCTACAATAGCCAGCCTTCCATTAATCACCGTTAGTATTGCGTACATCGTTTATACTTCTCTCCTGTACTAACTGAACCTGACCATAGCTGCATACCATCCTCGTTAAACGACACGCTCACTTTTGAGGGAAGTTGATCCGCGTCGATATCCGCAGTTTCCACCCGGGGTTCTCTTGCATTTTTGGAGGACCGAGGGTGGATTCATGTTGATCAACTCCGTCAGGGAACATTGCACGGAAGATTTCTGTCAAGCTTCGACTTACTTCCCAAAATTGGCTCAGCAAGGACTTCTTCCATGAAGCTTGCACTATAAAGCCGTACTGCTCTTTCCAAGATATGGATGCCAAAAGCAAGTTCTGCAATTCGTTCAATGCCCTCGTTGCTTTTGATAGGTATCGTGTTTAGTCTGGTGGGAATTGCCGTCGGCTTGGGAACGACATGTAGCTCGCCTCTCGGGGCCGGTACCTCTTCTTCCAGTGATCCTTTTTGGATGGAAGTGATAACACATCAAGGACAGTCTGCATATAACAGCTCCCCAGACGAATATAACGTCTTCCGGAATGTCAAGGTAAGAAGTGGAATATTTCTTACATAAACTGTGGCTCAGCTGAACATTGGATGTAGGACTACGGCGCGGTTGGAGACGGTATGCATGACGACACTGCTGCCATAAAGTAAGAAAACTTCGACTTTGAATGCAAAACTCATCATCATTTACATTTGTACCCAAAGTGCGGCGATCGTTGCACAGAATCGTTGCGGTGGTGGAAGGTGTCCCTCGTCAACGTATGTATGATTTCTCCACTGCTTTCAAAGTCGTCTACATCATTTTTTCTATAGAATAACACCAGCGGTCGTCTATTTCCCTCAAGGGTACGTAGATTTGAATTATTTGCATATGGATTACCTGCTGAGAAATATGTACAGCATATATCTCGTTTCAAAGTCCATCATTCCCTACTACTACACGCAGCTCATCGGAGACGCCAAGAATCCACCAACTCTGCGTGCGGCTGCCAATTTCGCAGGGATCGCCGTGATTGGTAATTCTGTACATAATTCCTCAAATGAAAAGTAACCAATGGCTTTGTCTTGCAGATGCGGATCCATATATTGAAGGGGGCGGGGGAGCACAATACTGGCAGAACCAGAACAACTTGTCGGTACAGTACTATATTGAGAAGTCCAACACTCATGAGCTTTTCAGCTTCCGATCCGTGAGAAATTTTGTAATAGACGTTACGAGGTAAATTACGTTTGTAAATCCCACTTATTGAAGCTCACTCTTATTCCGCAGTGTTCCTCCAGAGAGTTCTCAAGGAACTGGTTTGCATTGGCAAGTAGCTCAAGGAACTTCCTTGATAAATATCGTAGTACAAATGTCTACAGCTGCAAATACTGCTCATCAAGGTGCGTCATCCCATGCTTCAAGTAATTCTAATCACATTTCCACTAAAAGGAATCTGGATGGAAAATGGAAGGTAGCCCACGAATTTGAGCTCGTTTCTTGTCCTGAGGTAATCGTTCGAATTTTACAGCGGCGGATTTATGGGAGATCTTGTTTTCAATGGAGGTGAGAATATTGTGCTGCAATATGCATACACTTTGACAGAATACTCAGTGTTATGCAGGAAAATTTGGAATATGGGGCGGAAATCAACAGTAGGCGTTCAATGTACCTTGTAAAGGCTGTGATGTTATTCAAATCCTGGGTACTTATGTTAGGTTCACGGTCAGAAACCTCACGGTCAACAATGCGCAAGTTGGCATATATAGCCTTTGGAACTGGGGTATGCTCCTCTCGTTTCAGTATCCTTGGTTTTATAAATTAATTCCTTCTGTCAAGGTTGGACATATCAAGACGTGAACTTTAACAATTGTCAGGTGCAGCATATATATACGAGGAGCCGGTGATATTGCTCAATACTAATCGTTATTCCGAAACTATCAAGGTCGGGTTCGATATCGTAACTGGAGGGCAGACTCCAGATACGCAGGCGAGTTACCATCGGCAGCTTAAATAGTTATTTCTCTCACTCTATATCATCCCGTAGACAGCCGGTGCCCAAGCTATTATCGATGCCACTGCCACCAACACTCCAGTTTTTGTTCGTACCTCGACGGCGAGCGATGGCATTCTTACGGGCTCGATAGTGTTGAACAACATACAGCTCACTAATGTCCCAGTTGCTGTTGGAGTAGTAGGAGGTGCTATAGTCCTTCCTGGCGGTACAACGACTATTTCTTCCTGGGCGCAGGGAAATGTCTACTCTGGTGCAAACGGAACTGGAATATACACGCAAGGGAATATTCCTGCACCGAACAAATCACCGAGGTTGCTTGACAGTTCAGGTCGGATAGTCGGGAGAACTCATCCTCAGTACGCAGATTACCATGTCAGCCAATTCGTCAGTGTCCGAGATCTTGGTGCCCAAGGAGATGGATATTCCGATGATACAGCGGTACTCAAAAGAATCTTTCGTAAAGTAAGTTGCTTTACGATATCTAGCACTGGTCTTTGACAAATAGAGTCTTATTTTTCTTGCAGTACGCAGGATGCAAGATTATATTTTTTGACGCAGGGACTTACATCATCACATCTACTTTGACTATTCCTGCTGGTACTCAAATTGTCGGGGAAGCTTGGTCGGTTATCGCAGGCAGAGGCTTTGCCTTTCGCAATCCATTAAACCCCACACCAGTAGTCAGAGCTGGCGAATCAGGATCGATGGGGGCTTTTGAAATGACGGATATTCTGCTCACGACTGTAGGCCCTGGTAAGCACCTCTGAATATTTTGCGTAAGCAATATCACTAACTTACCTTTAATTAACCAGCTGCTGGCGCTATTATCCTTGAATGGAACGTGCAGCAACCATATAACGTACAAGCCGGAGCCGGGATGTGGGATACGCATATTCGGTGAATATCGAGGTCTGATTATTTAGGAATGGCCTACTTACTTGTATTTTATCCATCGTAGAGTAGGAGGGGGTAAACATTTGGTTACATTATCAAACCTTTCCGATTCTAACTAATTCTATCTCTATGAAGCTGTAGGAACAAATATGGAAGCTATACAATGTCCCTCATCAGGCGCATATGGATTTGCTCCATGCGTCGGTGCATTCATGGGCATTCATCTGACTGACTCCTCTACCGCCTATTTCGAGGTTAGTCGAGTTTTCAATATTCTCACTTTCTGTCCTTTAAATCAAGTATAGGGTACCTGGGTTTGGGTGGCAGATCATGATCTCGATGGAGACGGCACTTCCATGCTTTCCATTTATTCAGGACGTGGCATCCTCTCAGAGTCTCAAGGACCGGTCTGGATGATTGGAACTGGTGCGCCACTCTTGTTTATACGTCTTCCATAACCATCTAATCAATGCCCTTTAGCCTGTAGGTTCAACTGCCACCGCCTATGTTCGCACTGTTAATGGTCTTTATCTTCCCCAGCTGAGCACCATGCCATTTATCAATATAGTTTGGTAAATGCGGCAGACCATTACATGGGTTTGATACAAACCGAGACCGTAAGTGCCAGAGAAATCAACCATAACACATCCACTTAGCACATATATCCTCTCCATAGCCTTACTACCAACCTACACCCGCCTCTCCTGCTCCATTTTCCCTCAGTTCGAACTTCAGAGATCCCCATCCCTACAGCAAAGACGCATCAGCCTGGGCTCTGAGTGTCCAATACTCAAACAACATTCTGATTTTTGGTACGTCTATTCCCTGCAGGTTCTTTGCGCTCATTCACCTGTCATCACAGGTGCTGCATTCTATAGTTTCTACAAGGTTAGCACCCGATACCGCCTTCCCTCTCTAACATACAACTACATCCACCTGCTGACACGTACACACCACAGAGCTACAGCCAATCATGTCTGATAACCACCACCTGCCAATCTCAACTCGTTAATATCGATAAGTTCTCAACCATCAACATCTACAGTCTGTCCACTATAGGCGTCACGTATGAGCTGAGTATCCGCGGCGTAGGGATCATCAACCAAAGCGACAATATGAACGGTTTTGCCTCCACTGTAACAGCGTGGAGCCCATCGTCGTACTAAAAACTAGTAGGATATTAGTGCGCTGATGATCACCCTCCGTGCTTTCTTCTCCTGTATCATTATGTATATTTTGTGACGCATTGTGTATTCTTATAAAACGACTGTTTGGGTTTATGGCACATGTCGACCTAGGCACGGTGGGTCACAGTCAGTAAAACGACAGGCAGAACTTACGTGAGAGCAGGTCTCAGTCACGACGGCGTTCTGTTGTGGCACTAAATCCGAGTAGAGGTCCAAATAGATTATGCGCGAAAACATCTAACAGATTAAGAGAGTAAGAATATTACATGTGGATAGGCTTCGAGTAGGCAGCCATGGCCGCCTCCTTGAACGCCTCGGAGAGCGTAGGCTGAGAAAAAGAATAAGATTGAGTATCGGAGACGATAGTGACAGAAATGAACAACGTGACATACGTGAGCATGGGTAGTGCGAGCGACATCCTCGGCGCTAGCACCGTATTCAAGAGCGAGAACTCCTTCGGCAATCATCTCACCGGCATTAGGGCCTATAAACGAAAAAAATGAGATCAGCGTTCATTCCACGGCTAACGCGAATGCCGCGACTCACCGATGACGTGCACACCGAGAATCTTGTCTGTCTCCTTCTCCGTGACGAACTTGACGAAGCCGTCCATATCAAGGTTGGTCTTGGCGCGGGAGTTAGCGGAGAAGTTAAATTTACCGATATTGTACTGAACGCCGGCGGCCTTGAGCTCCTGTTCGGTCTTGCCGACCCAAGCCACCTCGGGGTGAGTGTAGACAACTGAGGGGATAGCGTTGTAGTTGACGTGCCCGTGCCCGGCTTTGATGAACTCCACAGCGGCGATACCTGAAAGGATTTATGGGGTTTAGTAATCTGAAAGTGCAGGAGGATGGGAGGAATGACTAGCCCTCTTCCTCAGCCTTGTGTGCCAACATGGGCCCGAAGGTGACATCACCGATGCACTTGATGTTCTTCACGGAGGTGTTAAATTGGTCGTCGATGACGATGCGGCCCTTGTTGTCGACCTCAACACCGACGGCCTCCAGGTTCAGGCCCTGGACGTATGGGCGGCGGCCAATGGCCACGAGGACAACGTCGGCTTCCAGCTATGGCAGGAGAAACCATTGGGATAGGAAAGTAAAAGTGGGGTTGACGACTTACAGTCTCCTCCTTACCACCCTTCGCTGCCTCAGCTTGGAGGAACACCTTGCCGTCCTTCTTCTCCGCGGAGAGCACCTTGGTGTTGAGCTTGAACTTGAGACCCTGCTTCGTCAGCAGCCGCTGGAACTGCTTGCTGTATATTGGAATGAAATGAGTCGGAATCTCAGGAGAATGGCCATGATGAGCACTGACGCAACCTCCTCATCGATACCAGCACCGCCAATAGCGCCCAAGAACTCAACCACCGTGACCTCCGCACCGAGACGGCTCCACACACTGCCCATCTCCAGTCCAATAATGCCACCGCCAATAACCACCATCTTCTCCGGCACCTTCTGCAGCTCAAGTGCGCCTGTCGAGCTCACAATCTGCTTCTCGTCGATCTCAATCGAGCCCCCGGGGAAGGGCGTCACCTCGGACCCAGTGGCAATGATGACGTTCTGTGCATCGACCTCAGTCTCGCCACCGTCGTTCAGTTTGACTGCAATCTTATTAGCAGAGACAAAAGATCCGGCACCCTTGATGTATTCAACTTTGTTCTGCTTGAACAAGTACTCGATGCCTTTTGTGAGCCCAGTGACGGCGGTGTCCTTGGCTTCGAGCATTTTCGGGAGGTTCAGCGCAACACCGCTGACTGACAGACATGTGTGTAAGCATATAACACATCTGACCGATAAACTACTTGGCTTACCATCAATTCCGCGTCGCTCGAAGTCGTGTTTTGCTTGGTGGTAGAGGTGCGAGTTGTTGAGCATGGCTTTTGATGGAATACAGCCGACATTCAGGCATGTTCCTCCAAGAGAACCGCGTTTCTCAATGCAAGCAGTCTGAGATGGTGTGTTAGCACAGAAAGCTGAATGAACATGGTTCGAACTTGCCTTCAGCCCCATCTGTGCTGCCTTGATAGCGGCCACATATCCTCCGGGACCTGGTACGACAGTGAACAACGCTATATCAGCCTGAGTTGACGATACATACCTCCTCCAATGACTACTACATCATACGATTCGTTCGACGTCGCCAGGCCGCGGTAAGCCTGGTAGCTCCCGACTTGCACTCCTGTTTGGCGCAGAAGCCTTCCCGCTCGGGGTGCATTCTGGTGACAATACAATGTTAGCTCACACAAAATAACTTATGGTCTGGAAGAGACAGACCTTTTGCGCTATTCTTCTAAGCTGCAGCATGATGAAAGTTTTGGGGAGGGTGCGGTCGGAACCTGGGTCTGTTTTCTGAGCAAGCACAGTGACGAGGTGTGATGTCACGTGCATACCGTTTTCTGTGACGCGCAGCGCCATTTTGCCCGGACCATTCCGCCAATGCTCATCTCTCTGCTCAGAGTCACTTGCACAAACACTGGTCGTTGCAATGTTTTCTTTCCATTCTGAATCCGAAATTTTTTAGAGTATTCGTCTTTATTCTACTCAGGAAGTCTGTCAATTTAACGACGAGGTCAGTGGGCAATTCATACCAATGTAAAAACAGAGCTGACGAACCGAAATTGTGCATGGGACTGAAATTAACGTGTGCTGAAACTACCAGATTCGTTCTACTGGATTTTGTTCCTTCTATCCTCCCGGTGATAATGGTCGGCACCGTCTGTACCATGCGCTTGGAGCCAAAGCGCATTTATTTAGCCCCGGGATATAAATTCATTCTGTCATCGTCTTCAGCGGTAGTGTTAACTGCTAACTATTGAGTGTCGATATTTCTGATGGTAAGCGGCTGTACTTGATTCTTGGTTCAATCTCGCCATGTCCATTCACCAACCCTTGGTCGCCTCAGTGAACTGGCAATTGTTCTTCGTCTCAGACCCATTCTTCTCCAAACCTTTAATAGAGCAGAGGCTTTCTCGTTGCTGATCACAATTTTCAAGATGAACGAATATTCCAAGGCAAATAAATTATATTCGACAGGGTAGAAATTCAAGCTACCGTCAGACTCATTATTATAGCTCGAGAAATTAGGTTACCCATCTAAATATTATCTTATTACTAAAGCTTAACTTTAATTACAATAGGCGAGGGCAGTTATACGAGACTATATAGGGTCAGTCTACTTCTGCCTTGGCTTTTGATGACATAGGCATTCATTGAAAAATAGGGAATAAAGAACAGAACAAATAAGGTTGTCCGAGGACGCGCCGCACGAAATTGTGATATTGAAACGTTTGAGGCATATCAATATAGTCAAACTCATCAACACGATAGAAGGCCCGCAGAAGACGACCTTCGTCTTAGAGTTCTGCAACTGGACTCTAGACAGGTATATTAGGAAACATAGTATAATGGACCCGAACAGTTACCACGCTCTGACAAGATTTATGCATCAGATCCTTATAGGCGTAGCGTTTATCCATGAGAACAGTATCATCCACTTTGATCTCGAAACTGACAATACTCTCATTTGTGAAGCGAAACAGTCTCTTCACAACTAGGATCCAAATAAATACCAGTCTGGCTTGATTAAAATTGCGGATTTTCGTGTAGCCAGATTTGTCAATGCCTCGCGTCAGCGGTCGATAGTTAGTCTTTCAGCTCTATTATTACATCTCGGAATTCTAAAGTAATTCTGTAGATCGGGACGCTTCGGTACAGCCCACCCAAAATTCTCGAAGGTAAGCGCTACGGCACGCCAGCAGACCTTAGGGCTTGTGGATGCATCTTAGACGAGACGGTTTTGCGACGAGCTCTATTCCAAGGCAGCGATGAGTGTGATCAAGAGTGCATACTGTACAACGCATTCCAGGGATTCGATAATCTCATTGGCATAGAATTATGGCAAACAGCACTTAATTCACCAGGTGCAAAATTCCGTATGAAGTTGATGCTATATTAGTTCAACCCACGTAATATTATAGTTATAGACCTATTGAAAGACCTTCTCGAATACGATGCTCCGTTGCATATGACGGCCGAGGAGGCTCTGCGCCTCCCTGTCTTCATTTGGAATAACGACGGCCCAGCTCCCTTTCCTGCCGAAGCCAACCCTAATGCGATCGCTCGTCTCTGAGTGCCACACCGTCCTCATAACCACCAACTCCGCCATCGCCGTTCTTTCCACCTGGCTTGTCGCCAACCGTCCAACCAAGCTCCAATTTGGATGCGGGTTCCGGGGCCCGCACCGGTAATGTGGATACCACAAGATTGGTATCGGCCAAATGGGCCCTTCCTTCCGGTGAATGGCCTAATTTCTGGTGGACAACTGCAACTGCAACCGCATATCATGTGGCTAGGCCCGAATTTACAGTCTCTCGGTCTAGCGTTGTGGCCGCAGGCACATCCACCATGGGTACAGGTGGGTTATTCTATAATCGCAATATATGGGGGAATTCCGCATCAATAATCATCGAGCTGTAGTGCCCTCTACATTCATGGGCCTGCCATGAAATATTCTACGCTGTGGGATTCGAAATTCGTTATCATCGGATCCGTGGACCTATTTTAGTTATACATGCAAATTATACCAAGGAACTATAGTTTTGAATACGAGGCATAGCTGTAAAATTTGCTTGATATTATTATTTCTGGTATTATTTGACGTACAGTGTACATGGCAATAAGAGGGATGGGTCGTATTGATCAGTTGTACTATATTGGTTGTTTTGAAAGGCGGGATAATATATTCAAGATTGAGATGCAAACATCGTGAACTTGAGCATGTCCACTTGGACCTATTCCTTACACAGTTTGAAGATCTGGACAGTGGACCATTACGCACTCACGCATGCAATCCAGTATTTCTACGGACCTACGTTTCCTAGTTTTCATGCAAAGATGATGATCAATTTAAAGCAGATAATTTAAGTTATTTGATGTTTCAAATGATAGAAAATAATCCTCTCCGGTGTCTAGATCCTTGCTTTTGTCACTAGCAAGTTAACTTAAAAACTGTGACTTCACTAAATTATGAAACACATGGCTAGGTAGTTCTCTAGTATTTTAGCAGTGGAAAATATATCATTGAGATACAAGATTTAGTGGAATTTACTGACTATAAACCTTCAGTGGATGTATATATATTTGAATTTATTTCGAAGCATACAAATGTGCAACATCTGTTGTCATTACAATGTTTTTGTAGTGTGCAAATAAATTTCTAAGAGTTTAAGCTATTCTTATTGTAACAAGGAACATTAAAATTTACTGTAAAAAATGAGAAGATTTTAAAAATTATGAGTGTATGAATGAGCTTGCAGCCAAATTGCAAGTAAATATTTACAAACACCCACTGTACTGCATGGCACGGCACCACAGCCACTGCACTGCACACGGGATTTTCTCACTACCCCGGTCCGGCACGGCCAACGCTCTCGGGCCGCAACAATTACGAGCTTATCTCTCGCAGTCTTGCTCTATACCTCTGCTTAGAAATTCAAAATTTTGGAGCTCATTTCTCGGAGGCTTTGCACATGCACTACTCTCGAAGTAAACAATCGCTTATAGTATCGGTAATGGGCATACCGGTGAGGTAGCGACTGATATAAGAAAGTTGAGCCAGACTCACTTAGTATACTTATTTATTTGTTTTGTTTTTTTATTGAATGTTCTGAGTTTATCGTACTGAATCTGGGGTCCTCAGAGTCGCATCAAGCTTTCACGCTGTGCGCTGTTGATGCTCGAAACGACTGTCAGGATCTGTCTAATAATACGGCACTTCGACTACTTGCACATGGTACTTAATTCTTACTATCCAACTTTGGTAGCTACCATCATGATCAAAGTTTCCTACCGTTGTAATGTAACGAGATGGAATGCCTTCTATACTTGGCTACAATTTGGCTCTGCAAGAAGGGGTTATCACACCGATGCTGCCATACTCGTCGGTCAAGTCTGAGACTCGTTTCTGTTACCTTCACCTCCTTCAAGTACGAAATCTTGCATATATCATCCAAGCTATTGTGTGGGCGGTCCTGTCACGTCTCATATTTTTCCGACCTCTACATCGGACCTAATTCTCAAACATTAACTACATGTACAGGCTGCGGGTCTGGCCATTCAATTACATCTGCAAGTCCTTGCTATCGTGATTAACTAAAAATACTCAAGCCTTCAATGGTGGATCAACGACACCTTGCATGTCGTATCTAGGATACCATTGAATATCCTATACATGAAAAGAGAACGGCCATCTTATGCGATGAAAGCCTGACGGAAATTACATAAGTAATGGTATACGTACATGTCCATAAAGATCGGCTACAGGGTTAACGCCCGAACCGAAGATATGTACATGAAATGTTAATCGGTTCATGCGAAACTCGTAAGTATCTCAGGTTAAGTGCACCCGTTTGCATTCCAATTTACTTAGGCCCATTAATAGATTCACTTTCGAGTGCATAGCTATGGGCGGTCAATAGATTCTTGTCATGGAAGTTCCGACGTGGTCCCGCCCAAGTTCTCTGAGCCTGAGTGGGAGATCCTTGAAACAGCTCGCTTAGTAGATGCAGATCATAATAGTGTTTACATATAGTCGTCGAATAATAAAACCATACCTACATTTTTTTTTACCAGGCTCCCTGCTGACGCCAAACTGAATAGGATCATTGTACACATGTATGTCTTCCAACTCGTCAGGGTGATTCACAAGAGACCTTTGTTTTATTGACTGCTCGCTGGAGTTGAGCGACCGATTTTCTGGGATCACTGATCGGGGAACCAGAGGTGTTTCGTCGGGCTAGGGGTTAATGCGATCGAATGGGAAAATATCCAAGTTCAAATAATGTTCGAATGATGAAATGCCCAGACCACCTACAGGGCTTTCTGGGGTCCTTAGAAGACGCTTTATTTAAAACAACTCGACATCTGTGAATCAAGCCAGGATCTCCTCGAACTGTGTTTGAGCTCCCCACTACATTCGTCTTTCTTTGCCGGTCGAAGAAGACTTTCTAAATCTCACAACTTCTCATTGTTCTATTTTTGCACACTCTATTCTAATCAACTCCCTCTCAATTTTCTTATTGCCATCATGATGTTCATCAAGCCCGCCTTTGCTCTCCTTGCTCTCTTCGCCGGTGCCTCTTGGGCAAGCCCTGTCCCGGAATCTGTGGGTGTTATAACTCTTCTCTGAGAAGGTCCTATGTTTAATTTACCAATTATATCAGGGCACCGGCCTTTCTTATGAGGCTCGCGAAATTCTCATGAACTATGATGCTCGCCATATCATTGAGGCCCGTGCAATTATTGAAAAACGTGCAGTCAAAATTTCAGTCACGTTCCAGAATGACCTTGGTGCGGCCAATCCTGCAAATGCTGTCGAGCGGGAGAAGGCTCGTACGGCCGCCAAGCAATCTGCGCAGCGTTTGCTGAATGCAGCGGAGAAATCCCTCGGGCTGACGGGTACCTTGGATGTTATCTTCACCAATGATTTCCACGGCAGCCGGGCCGAACCTGGGCAACATATCACGTTCTCGTTTACTGCCCCTAGATGCGGAGGTGTATGTGTTGCCCATGGCTTCCCCTCGACATCAGGCAAGGCTGGAGATATTTTCGCCGCCAACCATGCGGTGCTTTTCAGCAAATAATGGTGCGTATTGAGTGCTATAGTTTATATTATTATTTCCCTCATTCTGCCCCTCTTTCAGATCCAATGGGCTCGGACATTTTCATAATTGACGATCAAAATAATATAGCTTGGTAATAAGGGAATTTGTAGTTTAGATAAGTCAAATAATTCAGCAGTTTAGAAGTCCACCCTTCATTCTGAGTGTGCTCTTGTGTTATTCAGTGGGTTTTTCGCGTGTTCTTTATCCCTTCTGCATTACGATTTTCAGACTTGGCTGAAATCGAAGAGGTTTTTGCCAAGAAGAGTCGGGCGCGCCAGTGGTCTTGTCAGTGTACACAAGCTCTTATATAAGCAGTAAGCTATGGAGCATCAGATAAGGCTGCTATTGACGCTCATAGTAGTGCTTATATCCCTAACGGTATGTTTAACCGTTCCAGTGCCACTTCCATATGATGTTTACCGCTTAAATTTATATGATTTACCCCCTTGTTTCGATTTACTCCGTCCTCTCGGACCCATAGCACATCCATGCTTTCGATAAATCGATAAAACTGAAATGATGGACAAGAATATTGAAATGAATTACGACCTCAGTAATCCGTTGCATTCGCGATCAACTACCTTGGCTCCTGGTTACATCTACATAGAAGTTAGCGTTATTTATGGATATCCAGGTCTGAAGCTTATCTATCTTGTGCAAGGAAGACACATACTGCCAGCGACCACTGACCCTGTACTGACTTTTGTAAGGTATCCTCCTTAACATTTAGTCGTTTGATCATGAAAGTTACTGTGGGGTACACTTACAATATATCCCGAGTCTAATAAAGACGGTCCAGCAATAGAACTTCGTTGCGGTCCACATTGGTATTGACGTGGGGCCCATCACACAGAAGCTGATTGTCTAGGAAACAGATCATGCTTGCGCCTTCGCCTGAGCAATTAGGAGTAACTAATCCATGTTGTGTCGGGTGCTTCACATGTACTGGTATCAGGGTCTATCAGACGTCGGCAGAGGCTCGCGTAAGGCTCGCATCACCGTTCGCGTGAGTATAAACGAAGCCTGAAATCAATGATACCTTGAAAATCACAGAAAATCTTGGTTAATAGGTGTCTCTTTGCGAAGTATAACCGGAATTTGTCAGAATTTGGCGGGGTGCGATCTGTTGCGATGGGACTGAGCAAAAACGAAGTGCCTGTGATAGAAAGTGATGCGCTCCTGGAGTATCTTATTGGTTTCGAGGGCTTTTGGGGTCCTCCTGGGCTGCTTTAAAAGCGGCCCATGTTGACAAAATCAAGCCAGGATCTCCTCGAACTGGCTTTGAGCTCCCCAACTATCTAACCTCGTCTATCTTTGCTGGTCAAAGAAGACTTAAGGAACCTCACGACTTCTCGTTGCTTTATTCTTGCATACTCTACTCCGCTACCAACTATTCACGTCAATTAACCTAGCTTCATTATGATGTTCATCAAGCCCGTCTTCGCTCTCCTTGCTCTCATCGCTGGTATCTCATTGGCAACGCCTGTTCCGGAATCTGTGAGTGATTATTAGATGGTACTTAGGGAGGCTCGTTTAAACCTATGACTGCTTTAGAGTACCGGAGTGTCCTATGAGGCCCGCGAAATTCTCATGAACTTCGATGCCCGCCACATCATCGAGGCCCGTGCGATTATCGAGAAGCGTGCCGTGAAAATCCAGGTTACGTTCCAGAACGATCTTGGAGCCGCTAATCCTGCCAACGCAGTTGAGCGAGAGAAGGCCCGTACAGCCGCCAAGGCGTCCGCGCAGCGACTGCTGAACTTGGCGGAGAAATCCTTAGGGTTGTCAGGTACCTTGGAAGTTGTCTTCATGAATGACTTCCACGGCAGTCGTACCGAACCTGGCCAACATATCACATTCTCGTTCACTGCTCCCAAGTGTGGAGGTACCTGCGTTGCGCATGGATTCCCGGGGTCAGCAAAGAAGGCCGGTGACATCTTCGCTGCCAACCACAAAGTGCTTTTCAGCAAGTAATGGTAAGTCTGAATTTAATATCATTATTTTTATTATTTATTATTTCTTTTCAGGTTTTAGATGCCTTTCATTATTTACGAGCACTTTCATAGTTTGTATTGTAGATATGTCACAGTAATTCAGTAGCTTGAAAAGTCCAGCGTCTGACTGAGTTATTCGTCTTGTGCAACGTTGCTCGTTTTTCAAGATTGTTCTGCCACTTATGGTCGTGTGCCGCCACTCCCTTGCAGTAGGATCAGTGTCACCAGCCGCCTCTCGTGTTCGACGCGTACTATTTTAAGAAAAATCATTTTCACGTGCTGCTACGACGTAAATCACATGATCGTGATCTTGGCGACGACGGGCATTGGGTTGATTGAATTTCGAACATTTACCTCGACCACCTGCTTTGATTTCCTCATTCCTCTTCTTATCTGTGATATATTGACGCGTTTCTATCTCCCATTGAGTTTCTGATTTCTGTACATTCTGGCCATATCGCCAGTGGCGCGAATCGACACCGATTACGTAGCTGCCTAATGCATGTCTCTCTCATGGCACCAACGGAAAACAAGGCTAGCCTCGCTGCTCAAGAGCCATGGTGACGAGGAGGAAGATGGGATATCTCTAGACCGAATACTACATGGCCAGAGTGTAATTGGGAAGACCTGTGAGAGCTCTCTCTTCCGTCAGTACAAGTCCCAGATCGATACCTAACTGCGTGCCTGTTCGCCAGCGAAGACCACTGAGATCGATGTTTTACGCTTCCAGAATAAAGACCTGGACGTAATTGGTGTGCTAGCATATGGTCAATTTGGCGTTGTGAGTCGATCGATGTGATCGCGCCCAGACTTCTCTTGAGATGCTCACACGACAGATGTTTCACAGATTGACGTGGTGAACTGCCGTCTCAACGGGCGTGTATACATCCGAAAATCAATAGAAAAGCGCTTTGCTCTCAGGACACGCGATGTGAGTCCGTTCTTTTGCATTTCCCTTTGGAGTCCTGACCGTCAGTCTCCAGCAATGTTTTCCCCAATTCGAACGCGACATCCTTCTTCAAGCAGTAAAAACAGACTCGCGATGGGCACCACACATGCTTTGCGCCTTCCAAACTCCAACACATCTCAATCTCATTATGGATTACGCAGAGGGCGGTACCTTATGGGATGTGCTTGAGTCGAGCCCGCATGATGGGCGGGTATTGGAGGCTGATATGAGGTGGTGGGTACCCCAGATTATCAGCGCGATTAATTGGTGCCATCAGCAGGGTTTTGCTCATCGGTACGTTTTTTCATTGATGAATTTCCCTCGAGTACGATGTTTAGCTCTAGGCTTGGGCAGTGATGTTAAGCCACACAATTTTGTCCTTACTCCGGACGCTCACATCTTGCTTATCGATTTTGGGTCGGCAGCACCGTTGCTGCCACCAGCGTCCGATGGCGTTCAGCTTCTCCCGAAGCGATACTGCCTGGTCCCATGTGGCACCTGTGACTACATCTCCCCCGAGATTCTCAAGGCTCACGAGGAGGCTCTCGTGGCATTGGAAATGGAGGATGATTCTCAGAACTCTCGGACTTCCAAAGAAGAAAAAGAGGGATATGGCATAGAAACGGACTGGTGGAGTCTAGGTGCCATGATGTACGAGATGGCGTACGGGGTTGCACCATTCTTCGCAAGTGAGATCCGCCAAACGTATGCCAGAATTGTCGACCACGAGGTAACTCGTTCCTCTGCTTGTCTAATGCGCAACTACCGGTATTCATTACTTTATCTTGTAGAAGAGCCTGCGATTCCAACAAGAGGTGCAGATTTCATTAGAATATCAGGACTTCTTGCGTCGGTACGATACTTTCGGACTTCTTTTGTGATCTCTCTAGTTGACTGGCCCTACGTAGCTTATTAACACATGCTGAATTGCGACTAGGTCGTCATAGCATTTCGGAGATCACGGAGCATCCTTTATTTGCTAGCGTAGAGTGGGCTACCCTCCCATCTAGTAAGATATTCCCCTAACTCTTGACCGTCATTGATGTCTGATTCTTGTAGAACTAGCACCTCCGAACCTTCACCTTCCTCAATTCACCTACACTGAGCCCAAAGCTGATAACCGACCTCATGCAGACCTCGAGGTACCATACGACGAGTCGCTGTCACAAGGCTTTGCCTTCTCTGCCTTGTTTCACTCCTCAAAAGCATCATCCCCAGGTCTTTCCATCATCCGTCCCAGTCCTCCGGATCTCAAATCTTCCATGCGGACGGATTCCAGTTCCTCTTTCATTGGCTTTTCGTGGGGCCCTGCGCTAGATGCGTTTCCTCTTCATGGCCAAGCCACCACTGCTTCTCCAATTGATCAGAACACGCCTCGATCCTTACGCATTCCGTCTACTCACCTCACACCCAGTCCTTTCCTCCCGTTACCAGGCCATGGCACACTATCTACCCCGCTTCCTGGGCATCACCCCTTCAGCACTCCAAATCGACCTTATGGCATCTCTGCTACGCCATACCAGCATGCCACCCTTCCTCGTTCAAGCACCGTTCGACGCACCGCGCCCAGGCGAAGCGTGTCAGACCGTGAAGCGATGAAACAACTCGTTGACTGTGTCGGCATGAGTGCCCGTAAGAAGGTGCTGGAGAGCGGGCGCAAACCGCGCATCCTTACCTCATCCTTCAGCCGTGGTGGCTCAGGCACACTGCGGAAAGGGAAGGAGCTGCGCTTCGACCCGCTAGCCACGCCCATCCCAGTCCCAGATTACACCACGGTGTCGAAGCAGGGCAGGCTCCCACCACTCGTGGTGGAGAAGTACAATCCAGCGTTGTACTCTGGTTCTGAGGCGGATGCCACTGACTCAGAGGGACCGCCTAGTCCTAGTCCGACCCCTCGTCCTGGGTCAGCGATGTCAATCTTGTCCTCGAGAAGAAGTGGGACCCCGACTATGACGGGCACCTTTTCCCAGCGGAATATCAGCTCCACCACTGGCTTTCTGAGCGTGCCACCTAGCGCACGGAGAGCGAGCTTCGGGAGTGTCCCGTCCATAAGCTTTGTGCCGGGGCGAGCTGGGAGCTTCGTAGCTGAGCGAACGTCGGACGCTAATTACACAACCTCCTTGATAGGCCCCAGCTTTGAGAGCATGGAGAAGAGATATCGGGCGATTATGCGCGATATTGAAGACGTGGAGGAAAGATTGGGAGAGGTTTCGGTGCTTATCGGACGATGATGTTTTTGTTCTTTCGTCGCCTGATACCACCACTATTCTGATCTTGCCAGCTACTCCTTGAATGTTGGTGGTAGCTGATGGCTAGAAGTGCTTAAGAAGGGAATCCTCAAGTGGATGCATATCTCTCGGAGATGTCTATCGAACAGCCACGGATGCTACCTAGGCGACACAACACTAACAGGAACCGAGATGGCCACAAGCTTTCTGCTCCCGCCAGCCGTCATAACGCTGTAGTGGGACTAGCGCCTGAAGGCTACCCTGATATTTAAGCATTAGTATCTTCTCGGTGGCGTATTACTACCATCGTGGCGGGAGATAAATGCACAGCAAGGGACGGGTAGACGGACCAGGTCCCTAGCGATTCAGGCAGGGTGCAGTCCATACTTGGAATGTTACTATTTACTCTCAAGCATCCGTAGGCCCTGTATCTCCTTGTGAGTTAGTTGGGAACATCTTTCAGTGGTTTGCTTTCTTATGGATCTTCAACCTGGTCTCATGGTGGTGTAACTACCCTTAACTGTTCGTTTCCAAGTTCCTTGCGCTCTTCAATCTCTGGTCTAAATACGTTGTAATTCGTTTGTGGTAACCTCACATTTGATTTCAACATTGCTTTTCTTCTGAGCAGTTAACAGCGCCTAACTTCCACCACCATCAAAATTTTTGTTAAGTAAGGCTATATGAAGTGGTTTAGCTCACCTGTCAAGTGCAAGCGATAACTCACGATTTATCAGGAACTGCCATTGAGCAGCTGCTCAATAAAAGGTCCTAAATAGCAACTGACAGGGAGAGCAGTTGAAAGACGCTAACCCTGAATGTGTACTTAAAATTTCACCGAAACGGAGCAGATACCGGACATACCAGAGGATATATTTATCTTCATTGACCTACCCCGTAATTGGCCTTGAGTTTGAGGTGGTCAAAAGGAAAGCCTGGATCCCTTATGAATTCATCTTGGATTGAGCCCGAATAAGAAATTTACACGATTGAAAGTTTGGAACTTTGAATCTTTGCTTGCATAAAAATGCTGAAAAGCCATTTATTGATCCTTTGACTGAAAACAACTGAACTCCATTGTTCACAAGGTCATGTACCCCTTCTCAAATGGATAGATCTTCTCTCGACTTGACTTGATCAACTCGCCTTCTAGGACGCTGGACATAAAACTCCCATTTTCTGCAACAGGTCAGTCAGGTGTACAACTACGATAAGGGCCTCAACTTTGTTCATCGATCTGCCAGCTTATCGTTGACATGATCCCCTGAGCAGACGCACACACCATGAGGAAGGTTTATACACCAGAAGTGGCACCTGTAAAGAGAAGTATTCAAAACATACATAGAGTAGGCACGGATCTGCCATGAAGACGAACGTGTGCGTGGAAATACCTACGA
>JASFDH010000034.1:0-46605 GCA_036937195.1 Nidularia pulvinata | reverse complement strand
GGTGAAAATTTCACCAGTCAAATTACTTGATTTTAAGTGGTGAGGATTTTACCACTGGGCTCTCTTATGGTATTTCCAAACTAACACTTTGGTGTGTTTCTGTACTATGCTTTTGGTGCATTTTCATATGTGTTATTATGCTATAGCATGTACAGGCTGCCCTGACAATACTGATCACAAAATAGTTTCCCAGGGGACTTATTCAGAAATGAAGAGGTTTTTTCCACATCACCAAGATTTTCTGGGTGCATCATTATTTCAATTGATTGACTATAGTGACTTCACTTCAGATGATCTGGATGCAACTGTTTGCAAATCTTTAGAAAGAATTCTTCAGATGGGGATTTAAGCAAAATCTGAAAGGGCACTGTGTTTGGTGCCTACACTCAGATCAGAACTGGTAGACAGGATAATACTAGGTCTTTGTTACTTGTGGTATGGAAGAGATAACAGAAGACAATAATTTTACAGGCCCCTGTTGTTCATGGTAAGGAAGGGGGAGCAACAAAGGTCATATCAAAAACTACTATATATTGTGTGAACACCTATACATTAAAACAGTATGTAATCTAAAGGAATGTTGTGATGCAAGACATGTTAGAGGTGTCTCACACATGTGGTAAGTCGGTAGTTTGGGTGCCAGGCTTACAATATCCCAATCAAGTTTTTGTGGGCACCCAAACCAAGCTCAAATCATAAAAAATGATGCTAATGATGTATATCATGCAACAGGTGGTATTAAGTAGTGTTGGTCTTATGTATCCACATAATGAAGACATCCAAAAAGTTTCCAGATTTTTGCATGTTTTCAGATGTTTTCAGGTTTCTGGATACCTCAGATCATTTTGACTAACCTAATGTAGCTAAATATGTAATGGAATCAATTGCAATTGTTACAAAAATTAAAGCAGTGATGTGTCAGGTACTGTGGCTGTATCCTAACAAGTCTTGCCTAGTAACAAGTCAGTAACCAATTTTGCTACAGCAAAGCATTGGATTGGGATTTTCCTCCACACAACTGATTTCATGTACCTTTGCCATGTGTATGGAAAATATTAGAGCAAGAGAGTAACTTTGTGCCAAGATTTTTGTGATTCAAGTGAGAGCAATGACCTGAAATGGCAAATCAGTGATCAGAGAAGATTCTCAAAAACCTTTGACCTGTTGCTCAACAATGGGAATGAGTGTGCTCAAATGAAAAGTTGTAGAATATAATTAATGCATAGGAGAGTATATTCATTTAAAATAAAGATGTAATTAGATACCCATACAGTTGATGCTCGAGCCAGTGACTTGTTGGTCATTGGTTGGTCAAAATTGATGCTAATTTTTTTGTTAATCAACCTGTGCTTCATACAGTATATTTTGTAACATATTCAAATAACCAATGTTTTTTTTTTCCTTTCCAGCAGTATAATAATCATCTTGATATCATAAGTATTACACAAGTTATTGAAGGAATGAGCTTAAGTGACTTTTTCCCCATAAGGCATAGTACAGTTAGCACCAAGAGGTTTCCATGAACAGTGACATAAGTTTCCAGATTCACAGGTTTCTGACATTTTTGGATGTTTTTGAGGTTGAAAAACCTCTGGAAACTTTTAGGATGTCTTCCTGATGCAACAAGCATGCTGCACTGAGACAAGACAGATTGCTTGTAGCTGAACATAACTGTGACATGATGAAATTGAGGCCTGCTGAAACTAAAAGAAATAATGTGAATTTAATGCACTTCTGGCATTGGGGTTGTCAGCAATAAGGTCACCTCTAGAATATGCCAGAGAAAGCAATTTGAGAGTATAAACATGCTGCTCAGATCCAACACAATTACTGTGCACTGATTGTTGAACATCTGAGAATCAGTACTCAGAAGTATAGATTGCTTCCACAGGGTGTGGTATAGTATGACAGTTAAAGTGCACATTTAATCAATTTGTGCACAAGCAATCAAAATTTTTCAGTGCACATGTCAGGGTTTACTATATTCCTGGAATATACTTGACCCATGGAATGTTCTAGAATATGGAACATTCCAGAATATGGAACATAGATGACCCTGTCCTGAGTCAGAGGCTTACTAAGCCAATTACTCAGCTATAGCTTACTCAGTCATAGATGACTCAGATGCTTATTCAGCCTAGCTATGCAGTAGTTAGTCATCCTCTCAGAATATTCTAGAAGTAGTAGTCAGTAGTATATAAACCCTTTATGTACAGTAGCTAGCCTCAGCTTAAATCTCTTAGGATTCTCACTATCAAGTGAGAACCAGCTATAAGTCATTGATCCCTCCTCTCTCATCCTCTTATCTTCACTCTTACTATTTGGTGGCCTTGTCCTTTGTGATAGTGTTGCCTTAACAGCACACAACTCATGGCCTGCATACAATTCAGCATACTGTGCACACAAACACAGAATGTCCCAGGAATGAAACAATGTGACTAGTATTTTATTACTGTGTGACAGGATATATAATATAATGATAAGGCCCTTCTAATGAACTCCAGTTTCATGAACTTATTTCCAGGTATGACCTAGGGATTACAGGCAACTAGTAATGTGGTAGGGACAGGGGTGATAACTAGATACTCTGGAGATATCTCCAGAAACACATTCAAGTGCTACTAGAAGTTAGAGGCCAGAGAGTAAATGGTGACTTCAGCTTATGTGCTGCACCCCCTTCATTCCTAACATCCAATTTACAGGTGATGATTAGTGGGATTTTTTCAGAGTTAAGGGTATGCAATACTCAACTTCATGACCAGAGATTGGTCAGGAGAAATCTCTGGAGACTGGAGATCTCTTTGAGTACAAAAGATGACAGCAAGAAGAGATTTAGCAAGTGGAGATGTTGAGGATGTTTAGAGATAGCTTAGCCACTGTCAGGGTTCACTACATTCCTGGAATATACTTGGTCCATGGAATATATTTTATCCATAGAATATTCTGAATATGGAATATAGATAACCCAGTTCTGAGTCAGAGGCTTACTAAGTCAATTACTCAGCTGTGTCTTACTCAGCTATGACTCACACAGCCATAGCTTACTCAGCTATAGATAACTCAGATGCTTATTCAGCCTAGCTATGCAGTAGTTAGTCATCCCTTCAGAATATTCTAGAAGTAGTGCTCAGTAGTATATAAACCCCTCATTACAGTGGCTAGCCTTAGCTTCAATCTCTTAGGAATCCCACTGTCTAAAGGATGTCTTAAGCCATTGGATGTCTCACCCCTCTATTCTCCTCCCCACTACTCAAGCTTGGTGTTAGTGGCTTTGTCATCCTGATAGTGTTGCCCTAACAGACACTGAGTAGAGGCTAGTACAGATGTTAATTAATGAACTGAAGTACCATGGTACAATCAAGGTACTCAAATACTAAGAAACATAACTACCCAGAGTAATACCACAAAGTACTAAAGATACTAAGTAAAATAGAGAAGTAAGTGGGTCAAAAGAAAGAGGGCATATGATGATAACTGAGGAGTATGAACTAAATGTCAACACAGAGGATATGCTACAAAAAGACTAGTGTCTGCAGCTAAAACATAGTAATTATGAAAATGGAAATAGACCAGAGTAAACCAGAGTAAACCAGAGACAAAGTGAAAAGTTGGGAGAGTGTCAGGTTGATTGTAAACAGTCTAATGATTGCAAGCACTGATTTGTGACCAGGATATGACATCTAACACAAGTCTGGGCCTGGTCATATAGTTCCTTCTCATTCCATGCATTTTCTCACTCAAAAACCACTGAACATATGTCTGTACCTAGGGTTCTGCAGTGTGAATAGTAAACAGGGAATTAGAATCCTCCAGGCCTAAATCCAAAGAGAATGCTAAGCAATTTTTAACCACATGCCATAGCATGTTGACAGTGATACATCTATTCTGGGAAATGATCCAGGAGATGCAGTTGTGCCTATTGATGTGAAGAGGACACAAGATAAAATATTATCAGGAGAAATTTGACTGGGAGAAAAGCATTCATTACTCCTAGTGATATGCCCTAGGTGGATCTGCACCTAAACACTAAGGGAAAACTGCATATTAGCATCTAAATGATGATATTAGTGAAGACAGCTAGCTACAGCAGGATAAAGTACAGTAATGAAGCCCTAAGTATTAGACAAAACAGACTAGCTAGAATGAAGGAAAATGCAGAGTGCAGCAGCACTGAATATAGCACTGGTGTTCAGTACCTAAGGGAACCAATACAGCTGAGCCATAACCAAGCACGGCTATAGGGCAGTCAAACCAAAGTAATGGTGGTGTTTGTTTGGCTTCAGATGCAAGCCCTAACAGCCACACACAATGAAAGAATAAGAAACATAGGAGAATGTCACACAAAAGAAGAACATATGGATAATCATATGCAAGTAGAACATAACATAATGGTAAACAAGACATGCAGACCTATGCTACATAAGAAACCCTATAGGCACAAATGAAAGATAAGTGAGAGAGACATAAATGAACAACATGTCAGATATGTAGCTAGGCTCTGAAGAAGAGAGCAAAATAGAGGAGAAAGGCACCAGCAAGACACCTTCCCAGGGGATAAATACAAATAAACATGTGATCACTAGTAAGCAATGCCCAAAATATGAGCAAACCAAAAACTGAGCCAAGAAATGAGCTAAGAATAGTCATCCCAGATGGCATAAAAGCTTGAGGATGAGGAATGAGAAAAACAACAGGGATTTCACCCCTGTTCTCTCACAACATGATCTTGAGTGATGAGCTCATCTGCTCCTGCAATGCTAAGTCAGAGTTATGAGCAGATTCCAGTTCAGTTTCAATGTCAGAAGTGCTAGCTAGAGTTAGCAATTTGAGAGAGAAAACCACCTTATACCCTAATCTAAGAGAGTGACAAATTGAGTACCATATGACAAGACCAAGGACTAAGTCCTAGAACTGTGTTAGTGATTTGAGAAGTCTAAGGGACAAGAAGACCATCCCTTTTGACCTAATTAGTAAAAAGTGTGAATTCAGGAGAAAGGAAGACCATCTCCACCCAAAGACAGAAGGAAGACTACTGTGCTTTGGGGAATTAAAGAGGGAAAGGCAGACCATCCCTATCTAGTTTTCAGAGAGACCATTAGCATCTACCAGGGAAGGAAGATCACCCTTGTAGATTTAAGAGATTTATATTTGAAAAGAGACCTATCTACACTCAGAATGAAGTGACCTTGCAGGCTCTAGAGACAGGAAGACCATCTCAAAGAGTTATAGCTAGATAAGTGAAAAGGAAGACCATTCACTGCATCTAGCTAGCATAGTGTCAGACATCCTTTTACATTACCTTGTGCATTTTGTATCACATTTTCAAATACAATTTCAGTTCAAACTTGCCCCCAACAAACTTAATAGGTAGTGACCAGTCTGTAGGGCAGTAAAACGATTTTATTGTCATCCTACTCTACAGACTACATCACCTTTTCACTAGTATCAGTGATATCACCAAAACACAAATGTGCTATTTGGGTGGCTCTGGTAGCTCATTACAATCTTGCTACAACCTCTCTATTACATATAACTTTGCTTGTTTGGTAAAGGCATCTGAATCAAATACACCCTATGATCATTTACATGTGAAATCTATGGGCATATATCTAGAACATTGTTCTTACGCGGAAATACTGCGAGGCTCATTTCATCTTGATTTAGCGTGGACATGCAGTAGCCATACTGAAAAAACCATTTCCCACAGCTTGTCTGAGCAGCAAAGGTGGCGCAGGAACACTCGTGGCCGAGTGACCAATCATGTCTTCCAGGCCGCCTCAAGGCCGCCTTGAATCTAATTTGAGAAGAATTACTGGTCACACGTTGAGCCACCTGCGCTATTTTATCGGTACCAACAACCCAAGCACATGCTTCGATTTACATATTCGTTACCAAACGAAGTGCTGTATGGCTTAAGATTGTGCACCGTATTCAATCCATCAATGTTCTTTATGTCTTTCCTTATAGGCAGTCCTAAAATTGGCATTCTTCGAGACGCCAATTGCTACATATAGCAAGATAGCAAGATATGAGGTATGTCGCACTTTACTTCCCTGCCATCGCAATGTCTCTTACCACTACTACTCGTGTTCTCCCTCCTCTAGACGGCTCTGTGAATTTCGCTGAAATCATTGACTTTAATCTTAAACATAATCCATCGCATCCCCTGTATGTTTTTAGCTCAGAGGAAGAGCCGATGACTATAACCACTATCTCTCACCTCGAATTTGCGCGGGCATGTCACAGGGTAGCCCATCTTCTGCGTCCTTGCGGCGCGGGCGAAAATGGCGCTGTCGTTGCAGTTATTGCTTTGGTAGACACTATTGTTTACCAAGCTATCGTAGTTGGTCTTGTCAAGGCTGGTCTGGTTGTGAGTTCTCGCTCTCGGTGTGAAAAAGAGTCATGAATCTCACGATAAGGGTCATTTAGCCCTTTCCTATTTCTCCTAGAAATTCTCCTGCAGCCATAGCCCATCTTCTGCGCAAGACATCTGCTCACCGCCTTATTACTACCAAGGAAACTCTGACTGGAGTTTTGGACGGTGTACGTTTTGAGCTCGCTGCGACCCCAGGATTTGGCCTCAGTATCGAAACAGCGCCATCTCTTAAAATCGTATATCCAAATCTCGGGCAGGAAACGGAGAGTGAGCCATTCGAGCCTTACTTATGGCCAAATATTGAAAATTCTTCTACCGATATCGCTCTCTACATTCACTCTTCCGGAAGCACCGGTTTTCCTAAGCCCATTCCACAGACATACCGAAGTCTTTGTCAATGGGCGGCCATGGGTATATATTCAGTTTTCTCACTGTCGATTCTTTCTAACTTTAAAAAACTTATCAGCTTTGCCTTCCATTCTGAAACATCCAACTCAAATTCGATTGGGTGGAATGGCCCTTCCGGCTTTCCATACCCTTGGATTTTATGTTCACGTCATCTTCCCCCTCTATGGTCTCATAATAACTTCTGTCTATCCCCCTGTAGTTCGGGATCATATACCTCAGCCGCACCCTCCAACTCCTGAGAGTATTCTGGAACACTTACGATTAACTAAAACGAATGCATTCGTAGAAATGCCTGCTATGTTACAAGGAGTCTCTCAACTTCCTGGAGGCATAGAGCTACTTAAAGAGCTTCATTATGTTGTACGTCGTATCCAAAAGGCATTCAAGGTAAACTAAACGAGTTCGCTATAGACCTTCTCAGGGGGCCCTGTTCTAAAGGGATTGGCTGAATCCTTGGCATCGGCTGGCGTAAATCTTCAAGGTTCGTATGGTGCAACTGAAACTGGCGCGACTACTGTCGTATATCCTCATCGTCAACACGACAATACTTGGGAGTGGATGGAATTCAGTGATCAAGTAAATATGCGGTGGGTGCCTCAAGGAGATGGAATGTTTGAGGCTCAGTATCTCGTGAGTATTTCCCATTCTTATTTAGCAAATACATCTTCTGATATATTTTGGTCAAGACGAGCGACAAACATCACCCGTCAGTGGAAAATATGCAGGATACCCGTGGTTATGCTACCTCAGATTTATTCGAGCAGCACCCGACTAAAAAGCATTTGTGGAGAATGTCGGTATTTAGAGAGTTGCTAGTGCAAAGTTTACTGGTTGACACCATAATTTACAGTGTTGGCCGTATTGATGATGTGATTGTCCACTCTTCTGGTGAGAAGACTGTCCCAGCTCCTATGGAAAAAGTCATGTTGAGCTCTCCCGTGTAAGTACGAGGCCTATATTTTTTTTAAATTCTATCATCCAACGCGTGAATCCAGGATTCGTGGAGTCCTGATGTTTGGACGTGAACATGATCAAGCTGGCGCTCTTTTAGAACCTGCCCCAGAATTCGCCATCGACCCGAACAATCTTGTACAGGTCGCAGCACTAAGAAATCAAGTATGGTCAGCTAAAAATCCTTTTATCCTTTGCATTTCTCTCGCTGATGGCATATTTCTGTTAGGCCTGTTATCGAGGAAGCCAACAAGGACGCTCCGGCATTCAGCCACATATACAAGGAGATGATCTTGATTGCTTCGCCTGATAAACCCCTTCCACGGTCGAGCAAAGGAGCTATCATGAGGAAGGAAGCCTTGCAATTATACGATGCAGAGATTCGAGCGGTGTAAGTGTGAAGCTTCGTTCCTGTGACATCTGTATAATGCCCACATCCAGATATCAGATAGTTGGTTCAGGTGCGGGAGGAGCCGATGTCGCCCCTCCAACATCTTGGGACAAAGATATCATCTCCGAGTGGCTAGTCCAACAAGCCAAGGACATTCATGGTCGAGATGATTTCTTCTCTTCCAAAGACTTGTTCGAGCAAGGATTTGATAGGTAATTCCCCTCCTTTTACTTCTTTTTCCTGTTTTATAATAGAACTATTCAGTTTAAGCGCAACATTCCTGCGACTCCGTATCGTCGGCGCTTTGAAAACCGTGAAAGACACATCCAAATCACCCTCGACCACTCTTTCACAAAACGTCGTCTACAGCAATCCGACTATCGACCAACTCTCGCAGCATATCTCAAACCTTGTTTCCAGCCCCAGTGTCTCTTCACAAGACAAGAGTAGATTCGAGGTAATCGAGGAAATGATCTCAAAGTACAGTGCGGACCTTGACGAGTCCGTTGAAAATGTTGCTGATAGCAAACATGATACGACACACCATACGGTGTTGATCACTGGTACTACTGGAAATCTTGGCTCAGAGGCCCTCGCGCTCTTACTTCTCAGCGATACGGTCGGTAAGGTCTACGCTTTGAATCGCCCTTCTTCGGACTCCCGGACCATGTTGGATCGCCACAGGGAGAGGTGTGCTGACAAGGGGTTGGATTTGAATCTTATGACATTACATAAACTTGTTCTACTCGAGGGTAATACCGCCGAAGAACATTTCGGTCTCCCTCTCGAAGTGTATGAAGAGGTCAGTCACAATCAAGCTATTATTCTCATTCCTTGTTTTAAGACATCTGTGACTCTCCTCAGATGCGAGATTCAGTGACATTGATTATTCACATTGCCTGGCGACTCGACTTCAATCTGACCTTGAATTCCTTCGAAAGCAACATCCGAGGCACTCGGAACCTCATCGATTTGGCACGCTCCGGGCCACATAAATCCACTTTACGATTCTTCTTCACGTCTTCAATTGCCTCAGTGCAGCCGTTGGATATGAGCAGAGGTGTTTATCCAGAGGAAGTGATCCACCGCGCGAGCTGCACAGTTGGAGGCGGGTATGGCGAAGGAAAATATGTTGCAGAGCAAGTGTGTCTATTATTGTCCTCGATATCTTCCTTCAGGGTCACTCACATGGAATAATACAAGATTCTAGCTAAGAGTGGTCTTCACGCAACATCCTTTCAAGTAGGCCAAATTGCCGGCGGAAAGCCTAACGGTGCATGGGCGACGTCCGACTGGGTCCCTATTCTCGTGAAATCCAGTTTGGCCATGGGAGCTATGCCAAATGTTGCCGGGGTAAGCATGAGTTATTGGAACATTTCTATACTATTTAGTAATTAACATGTTTATACAGGTCGTATCGTGGCTCCCTATGGGTGCGACAGCTCAAGTTCTTCTAGATGTAGCATTCTCTACCGAAACACCCCCGACCACGCTAAACTTGGTGCACCCGAAGCCCGTATCGTGGAACTATATGATAGCTGCTATGCGTGCTGCTCTCATGAAGGTCCAGAATATCAAGGCAAATTCGTTGCCTCTCGTGCCCATGAGCGAGTGGGTTGCGCGATTGGAGAGGCATAGCTATCGCGCGAACGATGAAGACTTAAGTCGAATTGTAGGTTTTGCGTAATTTCCTAACTCTAGGGGATTCGCTAACTCTCCATTGACAGCCTGCTATCAAGCTCCTAGAATTCTTCCGCGCAATGGCCAAAGCCGACGTGGAAATTGCACAAACAGGAGTACTTGGCAATGAGAGCTGTGGTCTCCCCAATCTTTCTACCGAGAAGACGCAGAAGATTAGCAGGACGCTGAAGGAGTTGAGAGAGTTTGAAGTTGAGGATGCTGAGTTATGGGTTAAATATTGGAAGAATGTGGGTTTCTTTTGAATTAGAGGACGCAGAGGGGCTGGCGACTTCGAAGATTTGAGAAAAATATATTAGCAGGGTTCGTAATATTTGAAAATTTAACAGTAGCTAAAACATGATTATTTTACATTGACACGGAGAATTCATGAGGTGGACTCAATGGCACTAACGATAAAGCTGGATGGTTCCAGTTTATAGAATAAAATTTACATTATTTTAGCTGCCTGTGTGGATGAGCGAAAAGATAAGAACTGCTATCATGAATATCGGCCCGACCTAGCTTAGAACTGGGAACTTCGATATAATTTCAAAGGATGAGTACGTCGCGATGCTTGGGTCGATGTATAGCCGCTATATCGCCAGGTCTGATATCGTAAACTTGAGGTTTATATTTGGGGTCAAATGAGGTAAAAAAAATTGCACACCATCTACGATCAGGCCCAGAGTCGAACTAGGCTTCGACTTAATTTCCATTAGCACTAGATTAACCTAACTATGATCGATGTGTAGCCGCTACACCATTAGTTCTTGGATTGTCCGTGTAGGTGCATTTGATATGCGAGTATAGTAGGAGGTTCAGAAAAAACCGAATTCGTACAATGACCTATACACTATTAACTTGACCCAGATTAGAATTAGGAACTTCCACGTGGTTAAATTGCCATGACGTACCTCAAACTCAATGCCCTTCGTCGATGTGTAACCGCTACACCACCGGGTCTTATAACCCATATCTAGGTGCAGATATACGACCACTATATGAGATGAAGGCTGAAATGATGGTTCAATTCTAATGATTCATGACCTGTCCAAGAGTCGAACAGGCAACGTCTACCAAACATTCAAATGCCGACTAAGGCACACTGAATGTCGAGGTGAGGTTGGTGCGCTACCAGGTCTTGTATAGTATACTGGGTTCAGATATACGTTAGGCGATTTATCAGGCCGGTAGAAGGAAAAGGGGTATTTAGGAGACGACATTGCCCAGAGTCGAACCGGGAGATTCGACCTCATTTGTGCCAAGAAGATTTCATTCATTATCATAGTAGATGGGCAGTCGTTATACCAAGATCTTGTATCGTATACCTGGATGCAGATGTAGGAGGATTGAGGGTCAGTTGAGTTGTTTTCAATATATAAACAAGTTCACGAGATCACTGGAGGTTTTGCATAGTTCTACAGGAATGACAGTACCAGACAAAGTGCTTGGAAAGAGCCAGCGGTTATCCAGAAATAAACATGGGAAAGAGTTGTAAGCGCGCGCTGCAGAGCTGTTAAAACGATCGATGCGATATTTGGCTTTGTGAGAAACCAAGGCCATGGGCATCGCCGGATAGAGAAAATTTGGGGCGACGATGAACAGGATTGGCAGAAAGCAGGACCAAAATTCACCTTGGCGCCGGAATATAGTATATTTGCGGCAATTACGGCCCGAAGAAGGCAGAACATTCTCGAAACTTTACCGGGACCTGCGAGACAAAAATTGATCTGCATTGCTCAGCGTGCTCCTCGTGCCCAACGTCGACTGCACTGTCCCCGTGCGTGCATTCCTTGGATTTCCGGTCCTTTCGTTTATCTTCTCTAGCGTGAAGTAGTGGGTGTTGTGCTACTAATAGCAGCGACAGATAGCAGGCATGGCGAACAAAAAGGGCAAACCATCAGCAGCGAAGAAGCGGGCTGCAGCCACGCCGCCGCCGGAAGGCGCGGCATCGAGCAGCAAGGCGAATGGGGCTGCCAGGTGCGTCTTGTCTTTGTTGGTGGCGTTGGATACCCGGGTCACTAATGTCTTGCTTTACAGCACTGAGCAGGCGTCTGGCTCAGGCACAGGGTCGAGCCCACCCCAGTCCCCCAGTCCCGCGAAGGCGTCCCCACAGAGCTCACCAGAGCCTGAGGAGGAGGATATCACCAAGCGTGCGGAGAAGACCAAGGAGCAAGGCAATGTCTCCTTCAAAGCTGGGCGCTACGGCGAGGCCATCGACTTCTACACCAAAGCCATCGGTTCGTCAAAGGGAACTTCCATTCTCCCTCTGAGAAACTAACGCCGTCCAAAACGCAGAGATGAACCCCCTCGAACCCGCCTACCTCACTAACCGCGCTGCGTCCTACATGGCCCTCAAGCGCTTCCGCCCCGCGCTCGAAGACTGCCAAATGGCCACGTCTCTCCAGTCATCCGCCCCTGTCCCCAAGACCCTCCTCCGCCTCGCGCGGTGCCAGTTCGCTCTCGGAGAAACCGCCGCCGCCGGGTCGACCATCCGCGGTGTGCTCTCCCTCGAGCCGAAGAACGCGCAGGCGGTCCAGATGAAGGATAAGGTCTCGCTGCTGGAGGGGCATGTGAAAAACTTCGAGACGGCGAGGAAGAGGAAGGATTGGGGACTGGCAAGGCTGGCGCTGGATAAATGCCTCCAGGCGATTGAGGGTGAGGGCGGGGATGTGCCTGCGGATTGGAGGATATGGAGGGTCGAACTGGAGCTGTCGAGAGGGAATTGGGATGCGGCTAATATGGCGGCCAAGTAAGTTCTCCCCTTGCTATTCTTTTCATTCCTATCCTTCCCGTTACTTATCACTTGACTTTCACTAGCGATGCTCTCCGGCAAAACTCTAGCTCCCCCGACGTGCTCGCCCTGCGTGGGCTCGTCCTCTTCCTGAGCGGCAAGCTTCCCCAGGCTCTGCAGCACGTCTCCTCCGCGCTGCGGCTCGACCCTGGGCACGAGGCCGCCGCGCGCCTGCGCAAGCGCGTTAAGGACGTTGAGCGCCTTAAGGAAGAGGGGAATACGGCGTTCAAGAGCGGGAAACTGCAGGAGGCGGTGGATAGGTATACAGAAACGCTGGAGGTGAGTTCATCGTTGTACATTTTTCGGGGTATTTCTTAACCGGGTTACCTTTTATAGCGGATAGGTGAGGCAGAAGAGGAAGGCAAGGGCGGGCAAATCCGCGCAACGCTTCTCTCAAATCGAGCTACAACTCTTCTCAAGGTACGTTTCCCCGCTCCCCCTCTCCCTCCGTCCCTCCCTCATCCCTCCCTCACTCAGCTCGAACAATACGCCGCCGCCCTCGCTGATACCGACGCCTCCCTCCTCATCATCCCGACCTCCTTCAAAGCCCTACGCACCCGCGCGCGCATCCAGCTGCACCTCGAATCATACGACGCCGCCGTCGCGGACTTCAAGTCCGCCATCCAGCAGGCATCCACCGAGGGCACTGCGAGCGACGCGGATGTCCGCGCATTGAAGACGGAGCTGAAGAAGGCGGAGGCAGCGCTGAAGAGGAGCAAGACGAAGGACTATTATAAGATTCTTGGTGTGAGCAGGGAGTGCACGGAGATGGAGATAAAGAAGGCATATAGGAGAGAGAGTTTGAAACATCATCCAGATAAGGTGCGTTTTCGTCCTCCCTTTTACTCTTACTTCTTTCCCTCTTTGTTATGATTTGGTCATGGGATTGATGTCTTCCTCACACACAGGGCGGCGACGAAGAGAAATTCAAACTCGTCGTCGAGGCGAATGCCGTTCTCTCTGATCCACAACGGCGCGAGCGGTACGACATGGGCGAGGACGAAGACGGGATGCAGGACACTTCCGGCATGGGCGGTATGGGCGGGATGAGCCAGATGGACCTCGCCGAGCTGTTCGCGCAGTTCCACGGGGGCGGTGGCGGGGGTGGGTTTGGTGGTGGTGGTGGGTTTGGTGGTGGTGGGTTTGGTGGTGGAGGGGGCCGCTCGAGGGGTGGGCATTCGCATGGCGGGTTCCCGTTCTGAGATTTGGGTGGCTGTATATATTGTGAGATCTGATTGCTTCTACGTGGAGTGGTGGACCGGACGGATGGCCGATACCCTCCTCTGATAGTTATTTGCTCCTTGTTGGATGCTGGATGACTCTATACAGATGGTATTATCAATCGACCTGCTATCGCTTAGCTAGCTACGGATTGCATACCCTTCACGTGCTTTTGTGTTTATATATCTGATTTCTTTTGTCACTTTTATTTTTTGCTTGTCGAATACCTACCTGCTATTGTGTATAGATTTCAGATTCAAGAGTGCACGTCGAGTAACGTAGATACGACCACAACCATCTCCAAGGTAAAAATAACATCCGTAAGAAAAGATGACATGGCACCAATCTTTAAGTTTTCGTCTCTATGTTTCCCTTCGTCTAGCTCAGATACCGTGGCCAGTCTGTTACCAGTGTAACTCGGCTGCTGAAAGAGCATGATAAAATTGCTTTATGCTAGGTGCCAATTCAGGCTAATAACTTGTAAGCTGTTGCGGATCTTGACGACAAGGGGATCGTTGACCATGTCATTTACTAATGAAGTACTTGAGATGTTTACGGCGATCGTCTGAAAGGCTTTACTAATGATGAAAATGTGGTGAATTCCACTTTGCATACGTGATATACGGATTTAGGAGGAAAAAATATCAGACGTACCTCTGGTCTCAATGGTGGATATCGATGCTTGCCAGGTTGGACACCCCATTTCATTCTCGTATATGCGGCATCAGACTATAATGACCTGTGCAAATGCTACCGTGCAGCTGCCTCAGAACGGCCACTCTTTCGCTTTCGGATTTTGACGACTATGTTATCATCCTCAAATGTCCCCCCGCCGGTACTTAGGATTATCAAACCCTAGCAGGATACACATATCAGCTTGGATTGTAAGATCTCATTAGCGAAGAAAATACCTTCGTCTTTGAGTACTACTCGTGCCAATTTCTCTGCCTGGCCTTCTCCTAGCTTAGAATACGCCGCATTGGGTGGTTCCGGACCAATATAAGGCACGAACCATGTCGCCACCATCGACTCGCCTTCGGATAGTCGAGCATGGTAATACCTGCGTATTTCTCCACGTCATTTAGTACGACACTCCCATAAACGGGCATACATGTCGATATTATCTTTAAATCATGACGGACCATGCATCGGCGAGCCCATTCAATGATTTTGCTGCCTGTGAAGATAAATCATCCACCTAGGTGGAAGAACAGCGTAGCCGAATCTGAACTAAATTGACATTGAGAAAGCGATGGTGTAAAGTCAACGATGGCGTGGGATGAATCCCATCATTTATAACTTTAGAGGCAGGAGTATATTCATGTATTAATTCTTGTGGGTTGTGCTCTTAGCAGTTGCTACCGTATTAGGTATAGAGTGGATACCAGCCGATAAAAGATATATTTCCACCACGTCCAAGGTTCGGTCCTTGAGGCGAAGATCTTTGCGATTTCCGACGTAGCAATGCGATATATCTTCCGGTGGTCGTCATTGAACACAACAAGAACAAGAAGACTTTGCGTCTAAAACGGGGGTTGCTGGCTCGTAGCTGCGCTAGTTTCTAGGGCGCAGTACCTGGAGTACATCTCGGAGCCAATGACTATCCTGGGGTACGTAGATAGTGCCGCCATAGTGATATGTGCACGGTTTTGAACCCTTCGGTGAGTGGAACGGAAAAACGGTAGACAAATGCAAGATGTTATGCTTGCAGTCAACACTGCTGTCTTGGTGCCTTGCTGCAAGTTGGAGAAAAGCAAACATTAAGCTCACTGGCGCCATCTGTGGAAAGATCCAGTACTCTTTCTGAATGTACAGGGGTTCTAGTCCAATGGGAAGAGGAAAGCGAGTCAGGAAGAACTTGAGAATGACGACCGTGGTTCAAGCCCCCATTCACAGCCAATAGCTGAGTAACGGTAACTGGTAATCGGTAACCAAATCGGTAACCGAGCAACCGCGTATTGCCGGTGCTTACCTCACATATGTACGCGTTGTTTGGCACGGGCGGCATCAGAGCACGAGGATGTTCAACTTTTCATCTACTTCACTCACGTCCTTTGTTCTTTCCCCTCCTACTTCAACTTTCATCTTACACGGCCCCCTACTTACGAACATCTCTTATCCTCATTTCTTTCTTCCTTCTATACTCTTCCTCCCCCTCCTTCAGAATCTACACGCACTCCCCACGACTCCCCTACTGCCATGACGACGACCTACTCCGCGTTCTTCTCCTCAGGGCTGCTCGCACCGCACCATGCCTTCATGGGATACTCCTCAGCACACATGAGTGCAGGGAAAGATAGCTTCTATTCATACTATGACCAGCCATCGCCTGCACGGGCGTCATCGCCCATGCCGCTCCCAGACGACAGCGACATCGAGGTGGACGATATAGACTTAGATGGACGAGGCACCACACCGACGCCCGAGGCACGCAGCTCAAAACCAGTGTCCATGAACACCACCATGAATCCCGCAGTAGATATTGCGGCCGCTACGACGCAGCAGCGCCCACGCCTGCGCAAGCGCCGCTCGAGCCTGACCGTAGCCGTGTCGCCCATGAGCGCCATCCGTTCCCCAGCACGCACCGCGACAGCTGCCTCACAGATCCAGCGTCATCTCGCTACCACCCCGCTCAGGGCACGCAGCGGGAGCGTAGGCTGTGGCACGGGCGGGGACCTGTTCGGGAATATCGGCCTGGGGAATGCAGCTACGGAGGGGACGAGCCTAGTGGGGCGGATGAGGAGCGGGAGTATGGGTGGCGTTATGAGGTGTGTTTACTCTGCTGGACGTGCTGCATGCTTGCCGAGAATGATCACTGACGTTAGCATGTATTTTACTTTGCGCTCAGGCCTCGCCGAGGAGTTAGACGCATCAACTCCGTGCCGGCCCCAGCCCCTCCCCCGACTGCGCCCCTCCCTGCGCTCCCGTGCTTCCAGCTTCCCATTGCAAATCCGAACCATCCTGGACTCCCTCCCCCGCCTCACTCCGCGCCTCTTTTTGGAACAATGCACGCCAATACCAACATGGCCCAGCGCGTGGGCGATGCAGGCATCAAGCAGGGCCGAGAGCGCGCCTTTTCCATCACGAACGCAGACACGATCGACGAGGAGATGAAGGAGAATTGAGTTCTCCTGCGGACGTATGACTTATACACTCCCGAGCCCGACCCGATTCTGCATATTCTCAGCTTTCTTGGAACCTTTATTTATCCTCGATGGACTCTCTTTTCTCCATGGCATATCCCGCTTTTAATCATAATCCCATGGCGACTCGTCAAGTTTCTTACCTCGCATTCTTGGTCCTTTGCATCTTCACTACCCATATAAATCAAAAGCTTTCTTTCATCTCTCAGGGTTCATGGCTCGTACAAAACCCGGATCCGGCATCCAGTTTCCTTCCCTACTCTACGACACTCCATCCCTAATACGTAACCTCTACTATCTATGTATCTGTGACTCGTCTTCCCTTCCCGTCATCCATCATCATCTTCCCCGCTTCGTTGCTATTTATAGTCCCATTCCAGTTCCTTATCTATCTACACCATTACCGCACACCCATTCTTGAACTTTGCAAGTCATAGAGCCCTTTGCTTTTGTTGCCTATCAGCTTGTTACGTATATGATTGCGTTAAGTCAATAATAATTATGTATATGAACATATTTACCCCCTTCTGGACGACTCGGTGAACTTAGGTCAAATACCAACACGCGTTCTGGACAACGCGCTCGGTCTCGATCGACGCCGCGTGCTGACTATAATGTAGCTCTTGCTTACCGATCATCATAAATTCCTTAAAAACCACAATGCTTATCTCACTGATGGTGATCACCGTATAATATATTCAAATGTAAGTCCAGCTTTAACTCAGGATATTTACAGCGGAGGACTAATCGAACTTCAATCGGTTGGATTGTGCAGATATCCTAGACGACGTTTGAGCCGTCTTTATCCACACTGTACACCGTGTAACAATTCTCAAAAGCCATGAGTCTATTTTCAGCGCATAAATTTCTGCCTTGTTGCGATCTTGTAAGCTTTCTATCCTACGCAGCACCTAATGCAAGCCGCTCGTTACATTTGATCCTGTACTCATTCCTCTTTACCAGTCGCAATGATGTTCTATCCGATCACAGTTGCTCTTCCGCCGTCGATATCCTCAATAGAAATTGGCGATCTTCCTTCCGAACTGCTTATTCAAATCTTCAACCTCGTTTACCTTGAATCACGTGACACAGACCCTACGATGGACTGTCGATATCGAACAGCGGATTGACTGGAAACCGATCCAGATGAGGAGGCAGAATTAGACTGAGAGAGATCAGACCCAGGAGATGAAATAGAAGGACAGGCCATAACAATGCAAGTCAAACAGTCTACTACCAGAGATATTTCATTGATTTTGATTAAATATTCGTTGCACCCCAGGACACTTTTTGTTTAAATGGAAAGTGTTTAAACACTAGAGTGTTGCTATAGATAAGGCAGGTGTCATTCACAATCAATAAAGTCATGTGGGCAAAGTGTGACATTCAGTAAAAACAAAAAGTCCACCAAGAGTCAGATAAAAGTCAGGATTTATGCCATCTGACTAAAATCATACAAAAACATGTTTTTTTGCCACCTATTGGACTTTTACCTGACTATGACTGACAGACATTTGGATTTCAAACCACAGCTCCCATCAAAACATTCATTCTGTTCAGTCTGGCAAACATCCTGTGGTAGTCAGATCATTGTCAAGTATATATCTGTTTACAGTCATACTTTATTCTCATTTGCATGCTTGCTTATGCAGGTAAATATAGTTGCAAAGTTAATATATTAGGTTAATTAGTGTACCAGGTATACAAAATTCATGCTACTGCTCAAATCACTGCTATGTATATAAGAGAAACAACATAATGATGGTTGATATATGGCTGTCAAGATTGTTTTCCTCCTTCATTGTGACAAATTCAGCAATAATATAAGTTCTGAGCATATTGCTTACAATTGGGAGTGTATCAAGAACTCCTTGAAGCAAATAAATTACTGATAAAATATGCAACATGAAGGAGAGTAGTGAGCAAAATGATAGACAAGGGGTTGCCTTGGAAGAGTGGTGTAGAGATTGTAATTGGACTACGCACGGAATCATAGATTCTATGTAATTACAATACTCTGTTCTTGGTACAACTCGAAAGCACGCACACGTCACCAACATTCAAAAGCCTTAGCCAAACACAACCATGCCCTGCCTATCGCATTCCACGATCGCCAAGACGTGCCAGCCGAGCGCTAACAATAGACGTCAGCTAATACTACCCCTCCACCTCCTCGACATATATCTATTCCCGACATAACCTGCAACTCTCTTCCTTGATTGCACCACGCCAAGTACACAAGCCACGCCGAACGATGCTTCAACTCAAGACCGACAACACATCCAATCCCACAAAAAACCAAATAAGGCAAAACTCCGTACAAACAGCACCCAGAACAGTTGTGCCGCTCATCCCTTGCTCATCGTGTCCTCATGTAATGTGTCTGTACCATCAGGAAATACCCAAATTGAGAATCTTATACAATTTTGTAAAGTTCATAATATTCACTAAAATTTTGTCCAATCTCTGTAGCTGTATTAAGATCTTCTTTGTTTTTGTGTAATATCTGAGGGTATTATTTAATTAAAGCAAATCCATTCACTGGTACATAATCCTGTTCCAAAAGGTCAGGGACATTGTTAGCTTCTCATGAAGTTTGACATTATGGGTTAAAAATCCTCATTGACATTGGACTAGGCTTTGGTGTTATAGTTACTTATTTAATACTAAAATAAAATACCATTGATGTGAAATGGCATTATATAGTATTATTCACAAGACACTGTGATGCTACCATGCTTGAAAGCTAAGTGCTCAGGTCCTACTGCCAAATTAACAAGCTTGAGCACCTTAAATTGCCTCAGAGTTAAAGCAAATTGGAGCTGAATTGGAAGCAAGTTCAAGGAGGAGGAAGTGAACAAATAGTATGAAGCAAATGTGAATAAAGTGCTTGGAACTCTGACTAAAAAGAGCCAGATAAGAACCTGAATGGGCCCAATCAATATTGTCATCTTGCCCCCATTCTATGTCACCCTGCCATTGGCACTCAAGTCATCTTCCTTCAATTCTTTGATCCCCTCTGTGAGAAGCAGTAGCACTCTCCATGGCCATAAAGGTGGTCATCAAAAGGTGGTGTTTTGTAAGTAAATTATTACAGTGCACACTCAGAACCTGCTCTGGACTTTGCTGACTTTGAACCACACAGGCATTTCTATTTCACTTCATTTTGTGGACTACTGCCACTGATCTTCTAGCAAGTATACTTCTCTTTGTCTAAAATTTACAGGTTAGCTGAATCACTAGCCTTTGGCATTGCATTGATGTGGACATTATTGGTAAGTTTTCAGTTATGTTCTTTTGAAGATATGAGATATTAAAGTTCTCACATCTTTCAGACAACCATATTGAGTCTCTACTGGTGCAATCTATAGGCTGTGGATAAACCTCAGTAGAACAGTCTATGGTAGGTTATAGCAATAATACATCCTACTGCTCATTTACTAACTTTGCTTATACAATGTAGTTTTCATCACTCGTGGTAGCTGACTCTGTGGTTTTCTCTAAGCATTCATTTTATACTTGATATCTCCAAAGTCATTCCAGGTATTATTTACTGGTAGTCTGGGTAAGTAAAATGAAAGGTATTTTTGTCATATTAGAAGTTTTATTATACTCTTCAATCCATGCTTGAAAAGGAGTCATTAAAGGTGATTTTGCAGATCATAGCTAGCTAGTAGCCATAGTTAATCACTATATCCATTTAATCCATAACTCAAATGTAACCATTAGAAATAGTTCAATATATTATTACTCTCTTTTTCATCTTGTATAAGTGTTGTATATGAACAAACTAAGTGTCTAGTTGCTACAATAGCAAGTAAAGTCAGCTAATGCTGGCTAAGATTCATTAAAGCTCTCATAAAATTTATGATATCTTAGGGGCCATGTTTTGTTTTTTAGCTACTTTACTTGGTTTCAAAAATTGCTAAAATCACATAAATCTATGAGATCCTTCAACAAATGGCTAGTGTTGCAGAAGATTTGCAATATGAGAAATTCCTGATGACATTTCCCCAGAAGTTTTACTCCCTATTTCTCTGTCTTTTCACATTACTCACCCTTCTGTTATCCTCCATAAAAATTTACTACCTAATACATATAAAAATGTGATGTATTTTCTACATTTCAGCAGTTGAATACAGCAATTTTACTCCCCATCTCATCTTGTCTCATCCCCTTTCATCACAGAAAGACCCTGTACACCAATAGGCAAATCGCTTCACCTTCACATTCAAATCTAAATTTGTCTTTTGCACCCACAAAGCAAAGAAATTTGACATCGTCCTCACCCTCTAAAAACTTGTCAAACAAGTCATTTCAGAGTCTATTTTATTGTTAAGCTCTTATATTCCCCTCAATTTCAACATTGATATTCCAGAATGCTATAGGATTATTGTAGCAATTGTACATATGCACACAGCCCATCCTTGACTACTCAAAATCCCCTTGGCAGACTAACACTGCCAAAATCCATAGGTTTTCACCTATATTAAACTCACAACAAGATACTAGCACATCTCTTCAGTGGTAAGTTGGCTATAACTGAGTAGATGTAAAGCCTGGCACCTTTCAACAAGCTCAACATACAAAACCTACAGCATAATAGCTGCTCTGTGCTTTTCCTCCAAGGACATGGACTGCAGCTGAGCTTTGAATTGGGGAATGGGGAATAAGGTCCTTTATCTGTATACATGTCAATCAAAGCTGAAGGGGCCTGTAGTGCTGGAACTTGAGAAATATTTACAACACTGTTGGGAAGAAAGGGATGATAGAAGCTGATGCTAAAAGTACCAAGTTGGAACTTGTGTACTTCTACAGACTCTCAATTTTGTTGGGGAGAGGGATTCCCATGACTAACTTGGGAGTAATACTGCACATCTGAGAGGTGTGTATGACCAAATGATGATTGACATCTGACTATTTACTGACATGAGCAAGAAAATTTTCTTGGCAAGAGGAATCTTGGCTGGTGTGGATTTATATTGACTTTACCTTGACTAAACTTGTCATATACCAAAAACCAGATCACACTTCCAACACACTTCCAACCATTCCTGACCCCTTTCTGATCTTGCCAACTACCATGATACCCTGTTTTCCATTCACTTCATTACTGTTTCTATGCTGAACAATACTTGGATCCTTATCAGAACAATATTTCTATTATGAACATTTCTGATATCCTTCTGCTCCTGAGATTCCATTTCTGATACTTATTATGATACCCAGTTCTATTATGATTCTGTCATTACTAGTTACTGTTCTCTGATTAGTTATACAATTAACTATCAATGTATTTGAGTAACTAGTTCTCATCTTGTATCAGCAATCTGAATATCAACTAAGATATCACATTCTCTCTGCTTAACTTCTGAGTCTTACTCATCTTCCAACCCCCTGACTTCCTTCTAACCCTCCTTCTAGCTGACTTAGGTCAGCTAGCCTCTCTCTCTGATCTTCAGCACTATCTTCTGATGTGTGGACCACACTTGCAAGTTGATCCTATGAGAACTGGAAGGGTGTGGCACATAAGCTGAAGCCAATGGTTCTTACTTGTTAGTGTTACAATCAGAAATCCTTCCAATGTTACCTCCAACATTTTCCAACATAGCACTATCATAGTCTATGACCTCTAGTTCATAGTTTAGTTTGGAAACAAGTCTTGACAAAACTAAAAAATACCAGACTTTCATTTTTACTGAGTATAACACCTCCCAAGATAGAAATGACACACCTATTAAGGCCAAAAGCATACCAAAATATGTTCATTAATTAGTTATGGAACATTTTTTTAGGAAATGTGTTTGAAATTGACTGATTTAGCAAATATCACACATATTTTTATTTTATTGTGAGAATTAAAGATGTAGTTTACAAAATAAGTGTTTTTGGGTAGAGATCTCATACATTACACCTCTGACAAGGCCCCTCCCCTTAGTTTTGAGCTATTCTCAGGAAACACAAAGCCATGGTATCATGTCTAGCAAATTGTCATATCCATGTATGATGCAGCATGTGCCATCTCTGGACCATTTACAATCAAACCCAATGATTGCCCAACTCTCTGCTCATCTCCAGGTTTACTCAAGTTTACTCCAGTCCACTTCCATTTTTATACTTACTATGTTTCAGCCACATACACTATACTTTTGTAGTATACCTCTCTGCATTAACATTCAATTCATACCCCTTAGTCCTTGTCATATGTTCTAGTTTGTTTGACCCACTTCTCCATGATACTATTATGATTTTAGTACTTTGCATTATTACTCTGGGTACTTATATTCTTTAGTATTTTAGTACCTTGGATGTATCATAGTACTTCAGTTTGTTAATTATTGTGTTTAACATCCTTACTAGTTTCTAACTAGTGGATAAGCTACCTCTACTCCATCCTCACTCATCTCCACTTGCTTAGTTCCTTCTCATTGTCATACCTCATGCTCAATGAGATCTCCAGTCTCTGGATACCCCTCCTGACCAAATCTCTGGTCAGAAAGTTGAGTATCATCTCATCCTGAATCAGTCAACTCACTGTCATCTGTAAATTGGATGTTAGGAATGAAGGAGGTGCAGCACATAAGCTGAAGCCATTGTCCATTCTAATCCCCTAATCCTTGGTAGTGCTTGAACAAATTTCTGGAGATATAGCTGGAGTCTCCAGTATCTTGTCATGTACTCTAACTGCCCAGAACCTCTAGATTATATCCTGGAAACAAGTTCATGACATAAATGCACAAGCTGCTATAGATACTTTATCAGCTAAATGATAAAAATTAACAGGAGCAGAGTCAATGGTATGCTAGAGATGCAGAAGGGAGTTCTGATTCAGATGAGGTTGTACATCTTGAATCAAATAATAAATCATCTACAGCTGCTACATAAACTATAATATTACAGATGGGAAGTAGGAATGATGAAGATGTACCATTTAACCAGAATGCAGTTATCAAGCAAAGCAATCCTTCCAAGATCTCCAGTGATATTTGACATTTTGATGAAAAGTACTCTAGATTAAGTGATCTGATAACCACAAAACTTCACAGGAGTATCAAGAAAAATTATATAAGGACTTCTTAAACAAAAATTATGGATTGCACTCATGAGCTCAAGATCTCACAAGGCCACAAAGCAAACCTAAAACCTTATGAAATTACAAAAGAGTAAACACAAAGTTATCCACTGGGCCATGAAGATGCTACAGGATACTTAACAAATTAGCTTGTGGTAAATTTTTGCAGGATAAGTATATTTGACAAGTAAGAAGATTTACAAGTGGAGTAAAGATTATGTAACATTGTCAACAAACAAATTAATACATGATTGTCTTCTATGATATTGATTCCCATTTGAAAAATTTAAACAAGAGCATAAGCTATATACAAGGCAGTCTATTTTGCTGGACTTGGCAAAAATTTGAGCACTAGAATACCTGGATGTGATGAGTAGAATAGTTATTATAAACTACACTCACCAGTGGCATTATAGCAAAATGGTTATTCCTGTATTGGATTAAGGTTTTAAAGATTGTTAGGTTGCATATTTGAATCCCATGTAATTATCTGTCAGGGTTCACTATATTCCTGGAATCTACTTGACCCAGGGAATACGGATAACCCAGTTCTGAGCCAGAGGCTTACCAAGTCAATATTCAGTTATGTCTTACTCTGCCAAGACTTGCTGGGCCATAGATGGCTCATGTATTTATTCAGCCTAGTTATGCAGTAGTTAATCATCCCTTTGGAATATTCTAAAAGTAGAAGTTATTAGTATATAAACTCCTCATTGTCAGATACACAGACGATATACTCTAGTATAGCACAGTGTCAAGGTTGTTCAATTACTTAGAAGAAGGGAAGAGAATAGGAGTAGAGACACTGTATTGCTACTGGGGAAATGACTAGCTCAAGACTGGCATTCTTGGTACAATTGTGCTACCTATATACTAAACTATATGTGTTCTACATGTGTAAGTAATGTCTGAGTCCATGCTGTATCTACATGTATAACATGAGTATCATGCATGTAAATAATAAGTGATCAGCTGCAACATGTGTATTTAATATAACAAATGAAAAAGGGTTGGTACCCTCATGGTATGCAGTAAGTGCTGGTAAATGCATGTTGTGTATGTGTTATCCATGTGTCCATCCAATCTATGATAACATGTGTCATGATAAGATAAGATATCAAAAAGAAAAATAAATAAATCATGACACTCATGTACAGTAGCTAGCACCAGCTTCAGTGTCTTAGGAATCCTACTGTCCAAAAGATGCCTTAAGTCATTGGATGTCTCACTCCTCCATTCTCCTCTTCTTTGCTCAAGTTTGGTGTTAGTGGCTTTGTCATCCTGATAGTGTTTCCCTAACATTATCTTTATAATATTTAAGACAACTTTGTTTAAACATGGCTTAAATGTTTTTAAACTTTGCTTAAATGAGAATTTGTGTTTAGCTTGATACAGGATATATAAGAAATTTATGTAATTCATTAATTGCTTTAAGCCCTCATGCTAATAAGCCATTTAAACATTTCCCATTGAAACAAAAATTGGCATGGTGTGATGGCTATTTAATTAAAATCAACAAAGTTACAGACTACCAATATTCCCACATGTTTAGTGGAAGACATTCACTCACCCAGTTATTCTCCTATGCACTCATACATGTCACACATCTAGCATGAAGTTCTCTTCTCTGCACCTAAGTTCTGGAACCATCTTCAGGTCTACCTAGAATCAAATCCAATGTCTGTCTCTGAAGCACTTTTCTTGGCAATGTTGCAGAGTTCAAATCCTTGACTAGTCTCCTTATATGTTCATATGCCTGTGGAGTCTTTCATTGTACAATTATATTACATTTCATTTCATATTACTCTGATTAAGTGTATATTTCTTATGGCCATACATTTCTACTTAACCTTTTCTGTACTTTTATAACAGATGGTATGGTCTTGTCTGGTAAAGTGCTGTTTTGCTTCCACCTGCCAGACATTTGAGTAAATCTTTGAAGAATGGTCAATATCAGATTAACCATATTTTTTGATAGACATGATTGCTGCTCTTGAAATGATCTTTCACTCCTGAGTTGATATCTGCCAAACTTCCATAGTAAGGTTTGACATAAATGGACACCAAACTAACTTGTAATTCAATTGAAGCACATACAATTTGTGCAAGAATTGTAGTGGACTCATCAGGCTACCATCTAAGACCTAGAATCAGAATTGGGCAGCAAGAAACTAGTGGGTCAGTGCATGCCACTGCAGGTCAGTGCAGGGCCTTGCATGCATGTTTGTATATGTTTAGTTCTCTGTAGTATTGAGTGCTATTGCTATTCTTTCAATGTTATTTTACTTTCAGCCAGTCAGGAAACCATAGCTTATCTCCTGATTTCTATTTATACTTACTTGAATGAATATATTCAATGAATTCTAGTTAATATTTTGCATTCATAGTCAGTGTTCCCCTCTAACAACCCTACAAAGCACCAAACTGATGCTTCTATCTCTCTAGCCTTGCACACAACAGGTTTTTAGAAGAACAAGAGGTCTATTTCAACTCATTTTTAATCCAAAATTTACTTAACATGCCCAAACTACTGAATAGAAACACTGTAATTCTTTGTGAATGTTCTTAAATCATAGGTATTCATGAATTTGATTTTGGATATAGAGCAATTCTTTACTTAGAAGAAAGATACACCTGAAGAATCTCTGCAGCAAAAAAACTAGTAGGATAAAACTTTAGACAATGACATGCACTGACCCCCAACTGCACATAATGTCATCCAAGTGCCCTGCAATGCCATGCAAGTCCCCTGCACAATCACACAGGTGCTCTGCAATGTCATGCATGTGCCCCACAATGTCATGCAAGCCCCACACTGAAATTGCAAAAACTAGTAAGTTGTAAAGCTCATAGCTCAACAACTGGGAAGTCTTTTTTTCATGATTCCACTTTCAATAGAATCATCTCATCAAAGAGTATTGTCTGTGTAAATTTCATGTTGTGAAATAATTCTTTGCAAACTTCACTTTTCACAATTTTACATTTTGCTATCTTCTAAACTCAATTTGTACTTTCTCATTTGGATATTTGACAAGGACATCTTTATTACAGTATTGTGCAATATCCAAGTTATCACTTATCAATGTTCAGATGTTATTGCTAGTGAAACCCATATACATTATTTTGCACACCACTGTATGTCACATTGTGTGACATATGAAATCACTCATCCCTGTTCATCAAACTGGATCTGCAAAAATTGTATTATATGTCTACCTATACTCTGCTGATGTAGAATAGACATATTTATGATATTGTTAATGAGGAAGTTTTTTGAAAAGCTTGTCTGCACTTGATTCCCTTTGAGGCATTAGCCAATGAATGGTGATAGCTTATTAGTCATTGATTTCTCATGTCCACAGGTGCATGTGAAGTGCTTTACAACATCACAGCATATCTACAACAAATTAGAATGATGTCAGAAATTATGTATAATATAATTTATATTCAGTACATGCAACACCCTGTCATGCCCTGCCATGCCCCACATTGACCTGTAACAGCATGCACTGACCTGTTAAAAGTCCTATGCCTGTCAGAATCAAGTAGGAATCTAGAGGACAAAGATTTATGGGATAAGAACCAGAATAGGGAAAACTGATGCAACAGTGCACCTCATGATACAAGAGTCTGCTCTATTGCATAGGCCCCTCTCTTGAGTATGACCCTCTTCTCCCAATTCCCTCACAATTCTCAATTCCTAATAATAGTGCTAGTGCAAATGTGTGTCATGCCACATCTGCAATGCATGCCTAAATACATCCCTGCAGCCCTTGTTGCATACAATTGAATATTTAAGCAGGTAAAGAAGCCCATGCTCCTGACCAATATATTTACAGTGGTGATCAAAAGTATTGCATAGGTGTTCACAGACATTGGCATTCTCTATCTCTAAGATGCAGATTTCAACATTTTATAATTTTTAATACATGAACCTTGAGATAAGAAGCTACACTACAAGTATCAAGTTACAGAATGAGAGTTGAGTGAGTAGTTGTTGAGATTCATGTCTGTAAACACCTGTGCAATACTTTTGATTGCTACTGTAACTTCGACTGAGTGGCAGCGGCAAACCCAGGTAGGCAAAGTTTTGTGCAGTAAAGAGGTGAAGAGAAGGTTCAAGGTAAGGCTGGAACGTAGTAGGGAGAAGGAAGTGAAAGGTCGCGACATAGAGTATGGAGATATCACCGTGTTTTGCTGATGTTTGATATTGCGGGAGAAATTGGAGTCGGATTTATGGAGAACGGACCTGGCTCGGTCATCATAATACTGCGTACATCACCTGTGTGACCTAACCCTAGAATGAGTGTCTCAGCCTGATTAAACTACGCTCCCACGACCAGAATCCCGCAGTGTGCAACCATACTCACATTCACGCCGTCACCTCAAGCCTCAGCCGTTACCTAGCTTTCTTCACCTTCGTGTTTTACCAGTACTTCCTCTTTAATTTAAATGCAAAATTTTCCTTGGTGCTCTCGAACGATCTCAGATCGACAAACCACGTACTACATGGTTAGCTCAGAGATATACCTCGGACTGATATGTGTATATACTAATAGCCTTCTAATGTGTCCGTTTATAAGGCCCCGAAAAACCACATAAACCTCTAATGGCTGTATGGGAAAATTTGCGGGCAAGAGCCGGCCTGAGGCAGGTACAAATAATCCAAGTTCTTGTTGAGGGCCGTAAGCAAGGCACCCGTGGGGTTGGGATACAACGATCTGACAGTAATGTTGACGAAATCAGTGTACAGCTGGCAAGGATCACCAGTGAAACTGGCGGAAGTAGGGTCGAGGACATAATTTCCAACACCTCCAACATTTTTTCCAGGTTGAATGGGATGAACTGCGAATATAGTGCCAATCGCGTCTCCAACTTGGCTGCTGATCGAAGTGTTCGCGCGATGGAAATCGGAGGGCATCTGGCTATTCTGGAAAAACCCACGTGCAACGGTCATGTTGAGCTGGCCGTCATGTTTGCGTCCATCCACGAAAAAGAAAACGGGGAAGACAGACTCCGCGAAAGCAGTGAAGTAGCGAGGTGATACGAATGAAAAGTTGGGATTGGTGGCTATCGATTCTTGGATACGTTTCCACCTAAACTCAGCCGCGACCGAGAGATTGTAATTCCCAGCACCGAAACGGTTGCTGTATTCCACGAGCTATGTAATAAAGAGATTCAGAGCATCACTGTGAGTCAATATCCTGGAAAAGCTCGAAAAACCAGATACTCACCTCATCGAAAAGCGTTTCATTGAAACTGTGGTTGTCGCCGAAGAATGCATCCCCTGTGGCAATTTCAGTCCCGTTCTGCTCGTTTCCAAAATGAAACTGGGAAAATTACCTCGAGTAGTGCTAGCATCGCCTATGAACTCTTGCTTAATATATAGAACGGAGTACATATTAAGCTACGTACCTTCGAAAACGGCATGTGTATCAAGTCCTCCAACTATAGCAGGTGCAGGGGGATCGGGACCAGTTTTAGCTGACTTGCCTCCGATGCTCAGTAGATCGGTAAGCAAATTTCCGTCAACGAGCATGGCGGCGTAGGTGACGAAGATAGCAAGGTCATTGCCCATGTTGAAGCCTTATAATATGTGGAGGTCAGAAATTTCAATGGCAAAGCAACTGTTTACCACACCTTCTTGTACAGCGCTGACGATTTGTGAAGGTCTCGCAATACCGTTTCGAGGAAGCCACTAATATAACCGAAGAAAAGTAAGTAGATTGTTATGGATTATGGCAATGTATTGCATTCACATACCCCATGAGATGCCAAAGTGTTCAGTCCAGGGCAAGGTCCTCGTATATCTCCAGGTTTCAGAGGCATCCATGGATGATTCTTGTCGTTGACCAGCTTCGTAGACGTATCGTTTAATGGTCCAGGAGGGGTTGGCGAATCACGGGTGTGTAAAGTTGGAATAATATGCGCCAGCTGTTCCTCCGACAGGCCAGCTAGCGAGCCATAAGACGGAAATGCGAATGCGGTAGAAGCAAATGAGAGAGCAGTCAAGGCAAGGAAACGCATTGTTCGAGAGGAATTGTGCGTGATATCTTCATGGCTCACGCTATACCATCTCTTTTATACCAAAGTTACTTGAGGTTCGGAGTTGCTGAAGTAATCTTTTCGAACTGCCAAGCCGCTGCGAGCACTGCCTTTTCGGACATGCAATGTTAATTTCTTTGTGCGCAGCTTGGGTTGTATCACTGCCAGTGTGAAAATGGAACCAAATTTCGATCTTTAACAGTGCCGAAATGGCGCGTAATTCCTTAATAAAGATCAAACAGGTCAAAAATATCTCGGACATAGAGAACGCACGAGATCATAGTCATGCTCAGAACGGCTCCTTTTCCGGCTGTGATACGAGTCGCGACGCAGAAGAAGAAAACGGGGGAATAAGAAGTCCTATTCCTGTCAAAGCTCGCTGCGCACATGCCGGCCAGTTTCGTTCGAAGGTCAGAAATCTTCATTACGTTGTGATTAACATCTGCAGATCGTTATCGTTGAAATAAAATTTTGAATGTGTACTGCGGCATGTTGGTCGTAAGTACTGGAACCTCTTCAGAATTGTCTAGTAAAGAGCTGTATCAAACGTTTGACAATCTAAGAAGCATAACCGCATGGTGGAGAAGAGCACCGTCCGACAGAAGCGAATTCAGATCACTAGAGCGGTTCGTGAGCTAACTATGTTGATACGGAGATTGGGGTAATACAATGATTTCGATTGGCGTTGCCGGTCGTAGTAGGAATAGGCAAGGGTGATCTTCGGAAAGAAATAGTCTTTAAATTGATGCCCGTAAAACGCTGGTGCAGCACTGATCTCTCCTACTAAAGGTGCCGCCAGATAAGCGGTAGGAAATAAACGACAAGAAATAACGCTAAGCTCCGGACGATAGAAGCAGGAGGGAGCCGGCTGATCATGGCGGCGATCAAGCACTAACTCAAGTTGCATATGCTCAGGGTACCTCAGTACTTTGTCACCAACTGGCAGAAGCACATGCTCGGCAAATGAAAAAGGAAATCCTCAGCAAAAGAAGAGATGCAACTGCGAGAAAGGCACACATCTCGTGCAAACCGACGTTCAAATGGGCATTAGTGAACGTATCGGTGATGATTCAAAGCTGTTCTTGCAGCCGGACGAGGGGAATTACGTTGATAGCTTACGATGGTACCGTATAGCCCAGGCCTTACGAGCATTTGGGAATCTCGAACTATATATCCATCTGGGATATGCTGCGCAGTAATTCAACACACTGGATGCCGGTTATCATGGAGATATGGTTGCATGGAGAATGCGATATTGCACCGTAGTAATTTCAGAGGACAAGGCTCTACAGAATTCTTCATACATAGTTCTCCTAGAACCCTCTCTATATCTGCTATTTAGCACAAGTCCACGATGAACTTCCGCTGAGCCGATCATAGTACCGCCATTGCAGATGTAATCCAGGCAGAGAGAAAAAAGGCGGAGTGCTTGAACGAGGAAACGTGAAGATGAGTGTTACTCGGCGTGGGATTGAACAAATTTCGTAGCTGCCGTAGTTGCAAAGGACCATCAGAGTAACTGTTAAGGAAATGAAAAGCAAGAGAACGAACAGTAGGAGCTATATGGATGCAGCGGTAAGTTTCATGATCATCTAGGGAGACGTATCCTAAACAAGGATGTGCTTCTGGGAGGGCTGTGCTTGTGAGACTTGAGCGACAGTAAGGAAAGATACGAGAAAAGGGTGAGAGGCAAAAGTTTGTAGATCAGGCGATCGACATGGTCCACAACGCTCGACTATGTCGGGCGCAGCTAGCCGTCAGCAAGATTTGTCTGCATACCCCTAAACCCGAGCCGCTAACACCGGCAGGTGCCGCCGATTAAAGTTATCCACCATCAAATGTTACATAATCACTCACCGTTACCTCCGCGATTTGAATTCATTCTCCTATACCACCAGGAATCAATGTAACAGCTTAATTCTTTTTGGTGTTTGGAGTTGAAAGTGTAATGCGTATTTACACCTGCCTTTTTAAAATACACACCTTGGATTCATGGAATTTCCTTAGCACTGGTGGGAATTTTGTGAAGTTTGGTTCTTTTCCGTAGAATAAAATGTAATCCAGCTCTGTAGCTACAACAACGGAGCCCTCACCTTTATCTTAAACCATGACTATAGGAAACTGTTGACATATCTCACCGGAGGCCAAATGGTAGCGTCGATGGGCCCTCTCGAGATCCAGAAAGGAACAGGGATTTTCAGAAGAACTGTCAATCATGTCTTGGCACTTTCACGAACATTGGGGTGTGTAGAAAGGAAACTATTGCAAGCAGTGTTGGAATAATGGGCGCTCGTTTGCGAGCGTTTCGCGATGCACTGCATTTCGCATATTTACATTTTCCTTTTAGTTTACATTTCTGTGGCTTTTCATTAAATATCCTATTTTGTATATTTGTTTCAGATCTTATAGTATATAAGTAGTTTACAATTGTTGTATGTACTCATCCGTTTGCCTCTCGAGCTCACCGAGGTCAAACGCGAATCCATTGCTTTGTGATCGACTACGAGGCATGTACTTTTATTTTAACAAGCAGGAGACCACATATTGCCGTTACCTTCAGTGACGGAGAGCCTAATGCAAAATATCAAACATTAAAATTGTGCTTATATACAATGCAATGTAATCTCGAATATTTTGAAGCAACAAAAGAGAAGACGCAGGGAGCAAAGGCTGTGTTATCGTGATCACATGCCCCGGACAATCTGCCCGATTTGGGTTGTATCTATTTGTACAGGCACCACTATAAACAAAAATCCTGGGCTATTTTTTGGCGAAGTGGGTCTATTGATTAACAATTAGCTGTAACGACTTTGGAAAACAAACCGACATGATCAACGTGTCAGGATTCAGGATCGTGCGAATTGCTGCCTGGGACCAAAAGTGTAATGCCCGCACGTTCTCTTTTTCATCTAGTCGATCTTCCTCTACCCGCTTACTTCGTACCTGGGGTACCGCTTAATTTCTGTGAGCAGATAAATTCTAACAGTTAGATATTGGAATAATTACGAGCTTGCCGTGTTACCCGGATAGGAAAGGTGCAAGTGCCAGGGCGGTGCACTGCCCGTCTTAATTGGTGTATTAGTTTCGTATATTCGTACTCAGTTTGTTTCATTTATTTACTTATAAACGACGTAGCCTACCATTTGTATATTCGCTCGTTTATCACCCTTATAACTTTTTGTCCCTTGCTGGGACGTTATTTTAATATTAGAGACTCCGTGACGCATTCAAGATCTCTTATCTCTGGTCACAAATTTTGACAATACCAGCAATTTTATCCCCTTTAATTTGCGTTCAACTCAAGAATATTTACGAAATAGTGGCAATTATTCCACTCGCTTGTCACGTTGTCTTGAGGCCCGATTTAGCCGATGCATAAATATGTAAGACACTCAAGCAAGACGACCGAGCAATTTCATCCCGTCTTCATCTACACCTGTAGAACTAACTGGTAATTTACCAGTTTCTGAGACCACATAAGATAGCAGTACCGTCCTACTTTAGATGTCCGAACGTTCTCCTTTTCTTCCAATGGTCTCTCCGGACGGCGAAACTACAAATGACTCCCTAGGGGCATCAACGACCTTTCGCCCGAATTATTGATTACCATATTTAAAGTCGTCTTTATAAAAATACTCAAAAGGGATCGTACGAAAGCATATAGGTCTGCAGGACGTGAACCTGTACATCTTGTATGGAGAGACGAGGCCTCTGTACACCATCTCTGGCGAAAGATTGTACTCGGCATACCGAAGTTTTGGACATGCCTTCGTATCTATGTGAACTCAAACCCGACTTCGTTGTCGGAGTTAATTCATTGCTCCAGTTTTCTCGCAATCTTCCTTTCGACCTGCATGTCGTTCGATGATCGAGTACGTTCGATGGAATCGACGAAGACGAGCGATCATGGACGCGGAGCGTTTGCAAGGAACAACATTGCGGGGAGTCCTACTAGGATATGTGGTGTAAGGTCAGGTTATTACTGGCTTTCTCTCGGTTGATATCTCACCTCAACTTGAGAGATGTATAGATTGTCCAGAAAGTACCGCAATTTTATAGGAAAGGAACCTTCACGTCGAGTAAAAATATAAGTTAAAGGAAAAGAATATATCGAGAGCCGCACTTTCAAGGTCATCAAGGGAGTTAAAAATACAAATAAGCTAAAGAAGGAATACATCAATTTGACTCCCATCCCACCCACTTCTTCGCCTTTCTTTTCGTGCATGCACTCTTGCAACGACGCGATCAACCACGAAGCCTACCACAGCACGGTACACACCTCCTCACCAGAAGCATCTGCTGCTTGCACCAGCTTCACATCCTCGTACAAACTAATCAGCCCTTTACCTCCAAAAACCAAACGCAAACGACGCACCAAAGCATATCGCCTACCCCCACCCACATCCTATTCGCGCAGAACCAGAAATCCGCCAATGGGTCTTTAAGGCTACACTATGCCGTTGCCCTTCTCACCGTGCCAGCCAGCGCGCCAAGGCCGTAGATTGCTACTAAGTTGAGGGTAGTCATGTCTACTTCGGGGCTCAGCGGGAGGCAGAGAAGGCGCGCTTCGGGTGCGGCCGGGGATGTGCGTCACAGGAGAGGGGGGAGGGAAGGGAGATGGGTCTGGAAAAGAGGATCATCCTGTGAATACGGTTGGAACTTGGTGAGTATGACAGAAGAAGGAAGAAGGGGGAAACGGAAACATACATGCCCACCTCCTCCAGCTCCTCAGTCCGTATGGACACGCGATGAGGAAGGAAGTGCCATTTGCGTAAGAGAGGACGGGGATGGAGCCCACAGTGTGAAAGCGGGAGGGGAAAAGGGATCGGACCGAGGGGTGGAAGAACGGGGGTTGAATCTGCGGGGTGTCGAGGCCCCGACGAATGAGCTGGACGGAGCAGTGACAAAGAGCCGGAGGTGCGCTTTAAATGGCCACGATAGAAGGGGAAAAGGGTTAAAGATACAGCCTTTGATTTTACGGTTAAGTACACAACAGCATTGAAAAGGAAAAGAAAAAGAATCAAATTCAATAAAGATACCCTTGACACATCTGCGCCTCCCTCCATTCTCTCCCTCGTCCTCGGTGTGCGATTGTCCGTCTGAAGCACACCGCTCTTCACAGTCCATAATGATAGCGACGGAGGGCGGTTAGGCGCTCAGTTCCGGTTGGGTGGTGGGAGGTGGTGGGTCGGTAGGTACGCCTGGTTCCATTACGCCCGCGTGTGCCTCTGGTTCCGTGGGCCCCGCGTATGCTTCTGGTCCAGCTATCCATCCTGCCAATTGAGCACCTTCTCCCTCCGCTGTCCACTTCCCTCATACCACTACATCTTCACCGCCAGCACGCTCAACCGCCGTCGCATCAGCACCAGCAACAGCACCCGCATCTACATCTGCACCCGCACCTCCTCCCACTACCGCAACACCCTTACCCACACCCTATCCTCCTCCCACTCCCCCAGCCTTCTCACCACACCCATCCCCCTCCCGCTTCCTATACTCTCTCACCCTCTCCTTCACCTTCTCCCTCCTCATTTCGCCCATTTCCCTTGCCTCCTTCCGCGCCTGCGAGAGGTTGCTCGCGGCCGAGCGGTGTGTTTTGTCCATGTAGAGCGAGCCGAGGAAGAGGGATGGGTAGAGGCCCGCGGCGAGTGTCTGTGATGGCGGTGGAGTTAGTATGTGCGAAGGGGAACGGAGGTACGAATGAGAAGATAAGATAAGACAAGAAGGAAGATGAGGCGAGAAGCGGGGCAGGGGCCAGAAGGTGATAAGATGGGCGGTGCGACAAGGAGAGAAGAATAAGGACGCACCAAAACCCCAAACAATAAAATCATCTTCTCCTTCCACAACATCTCCTCCGTCGGCTTCTCCTCTTCCTTCCACTTGCCTCTTGCCCTCTCATACTCTGCGCGCCGATTGTGCGTCGCATAGTACGCCCTCCTCCTTCTATCCAATTCGTGGATGTAGGGATCAAAGTTTCCCTGCCCCGGATACGTGCGCAGCGAGCCGCGGCGGAGGACCTCATACGCTGCAGAGATGCTCTGGAAGCGTGCGTGCCGCTCAGCGGGCGGGAGGAGGTAGGAGTGGTGCGAGTCGGGGTGGTGTAGACGGACGAGATCATAGTCTATATTCGAATTTCAGTTGAATTCAGCTAACCCAGGAGAGGAAGAGAGGGGAGGGAGGAAGGGCAGGTGGATGAATAGGAGATAGAGAAGAAGACGTACACCGCGCCTTAATATCCGCCTGCGACGCCCCCATTGGCAAATGGAAAATCTGGTGTGGCGTCGGGCGGGGATGGGCAGGGAACGGGAACGGATTCTTCTTCTCCTTCGCTCCCCCTGGATCCACGCCGAACTCGGGACTGGGGGCGGTGGTGCTCGTGAGTCGGGAATGGATCAGAACCTGCAGGTGCCCCGGGAGCTGGTGCGCGGAGGCGAAGAAACGCTGGGCGTGGGTCGTGCTCGCGTGGGGATGCATGGCGATGAGCCTATCCTGGGGGATTCGGAGTGAGTATTGAGTTGGGCTGAATATGATGGAAATGACGATACCCAGGATGAATTGGAACTTGACCGGTGTGTATGGCTACATCCGAAGTAGACATGAGATCCCACTCGGGTATTGCCGTCTCCGTCATGTGAGAGCCGTGAGAAATGAGAAGACAAAGTTTTCTTTAGGCGCGGGTGCAAAACACAGTATCAATTTCCTGCACGATATTCTCCGCACCCTGGCTCGCAATAAAGCATACCTAGAGAGCATCTACTACCTTCACTATTGTATTTCTTCCAGCCTTAGTATTGTTTTTTTTGGTCTGGCAAAAACGATAGTGCCCTCGATCAAGGATGCTGAGGACTGGATTTGAATCTCCAAACCCCGTTCAATACCGCGCACGCTGAATTTCTCGACCTCTGGGGTATGGAGAGGGAGGATGAGAGAGGAAATAGTGCTGGCAGAAGATACCCGTTAGCCAGAGGTCCTGCATGAGCCAGAAGGCGTCAACGAGCTGCAGTGATCGGACGTCAAGAACTAGCAGGAGGTGTCTACGAGTCAGATGGCAGCAATTAGATGCAGGGAGATGATGTGGATGCTGTAGGTACTGTTAACTCCTGGTAAGAGGATAACCGTTAATAGAAGGTAGGCTTTTGGCTGGACTTGATAGACCGAGAGGAAGATGCAGATGGACGGACGAGGATCTTACAGTACTTTAGCATGCTCTCGAAAGTAACTTATATATCAAGCATTATTTATGTAAAATATCACTTAGCAATTTTCATTTTCCACTCTTCGCGTTGTGATGGTCCTCAAGACATCTAGTGTAGCTAGAGTAAAATGACGAAGCGTGGCCGGTGAAGGTCTTCGCTTTAATACGAAGCGGCAACTCTAGATTATGACAATATAACGTCTATGCAAAGCAATCGGAATTATACTACTGCTAATGCAAAGATTCAGAACGCTAAAATAAATTTTTTTTGTAATCCAATTTCACAAGGAAAGGAAAGGTTCCAAAGATTGCATTGCAGCATTGCATGCGGAAGCAGCACGGAATCCCCTAGTAAAAGGCGAGGGGATTGTTTGTTTGATGCTTCCGCTGCTGCGATACTAATGTTTGCGATTGTTACTTGGACATAGGCAGGGTTCTGCATTTTGGTCAGCCAGCGGGTGATGGGTGTCAGCCACCAAAGGAAATTGCACGTGTGCGAGCCGGCTCTTGATATCGTAAGACGAAAAGTACCATATGGACGCGCAGTCTGAGTCTACTCGCTCTCTCTATTCCTCTCTATCTCCTTTTCTCTGATTCCTAGATAATGACCCTCTTCAAATTTTACACCTACAACGGCAATGCTCACTACCTCCCGGCATTGACGTTTTCGGTGGAGGATCGGGAGAAGCTGATCAAAGGCGCATTTGAAGGTTCGCTTTCTCTTCATGTCGTCATACCTGTCCTTTCTCTCTTTCGTTTATTTTCGTACCCTTCTATCGTGCTGAAGTCGATAACGCGATATACAGCCGAGAAAGGCATCCACAGCCCATGCTCCAAGTTCCCCGTTGGCGCCGCACTGTTTACTCCTGATGCACGGATCATCAAGGGCGCGAATGTCGAGAATGCGTCTTATGGTGCTGAGCGCATGGCGATTGTGAAGGCTGCTGTGAATTCAGCCCAGTCCTACAATGACTTTGTTGGGTGATGAATTGACGATGATGCAGAGCAAAGGCACCCGTTCCTCATCGGCCTCGCAGTGACAACGTAAGCACTCTCTATCCCCATACTCTAACCCTCCTTTACCCATACCTTTACTTGCAGAAACATTCCCGCCGTCACCTTCCCGTGTGGCATCTGCCGCCAAGTCATACGCGAGTTCTGCGCCCTCAAGATGTCCATCCTCCTGGTCCAGGGCGACTACTCACAGGCACCCACCAACGACAGCAAGCCGGGATTGGGAGAGAGAAGTGAAGGAGACGACGCCAGGTGAGATTTTGCAGGATAGTTTTTGGACCGGAGCGTGTGGAGCTGCCGCGGAAGGAGCCGGAGAGAGGCTATAGGGATGAACGGATGGGGGTGTGCGTGCGTGCGTGGTAGAATCAAGAGGAGATTAGAATGGAAATGGAACTAGATAAATGTTCTTTGAGCTTTAAATCGTGCTGTAAGTGGCAGCTTTATAGCAGGGAAGGTTTTCTCGACCGCTTCTTCGTCTAGGAGTCTAATATGTTACTCCAACGCGCACTCAAGCCAGGCTGTTGAAACCCAAATATCTTTCACACATACCACTGTCATAATCGAAGTAAGTCTACCCAACCTCCACTTCCGCTGCAAATCTTAATTCAGTCATCACTTCGTCCGCTCTGTAGCCCATCCCAAGACCCAGTACCTGATATAGCAAATCAGACATGGTGGTGCGCGGTTATACGTAGAACAGTTACTGAAAGGATCTGGAATGCTTCGAAACATGTCGAAGATTCATGTTCTACACAAAGGCCGGGTCATCTAATCTGCTTGGATCCATTTTTCCTGTCTCGCTTATTAACAGGTGAAAAGGCTGGGCGTCGATATGTACGCACGTGTGCGGTGTTTTGCAGATCTCGCCCTCTGTAATACCGCATGCGGCACAGAAGGAGCCAGAATAAGAGAGAAGCGAATGAGAGTATCTGGTATGTGCTAAAGACCCCTTTCATCATGTACGATTTGACGCTGATAAATGTGGTTTGTGAGCTGCAACTCTTCTGAGTATTGTTTCAGTGCCCCTTTTCAAGATTTTCATATTGTTCATCGATATTGTGAGTTTGAGATGGATATTCTATGGCCTTGATAGCACTCTGCCCTGAAGGAATCAAAGGATCGTCCACCTTTACTTCGAAATACGCCCACCTGGGCCTTCACCTCAGATCTTGTGACTAATGCTTAGTCCGGAGATTTCAAGCTACCGTTCTACATCCTTCATTCACTCCTTTACCCTTAATACCTGATCATCACCAATGGGATTCCAACTACTCTTTCAATCATCCGCTGGCCACTTATGACCCCAACCATCATTTATAATAATTCCAACAGGAAAAACGTAGGGCGAGAGTCCTCGAACGTACCTTGCTACGTAAATGTTATACATGTTTCTTTACGTCAAGCTGCTTGCATTGGTAGGGAGAACTACTGCCACCGCCTTCAGAAGATGTTCATTCATCGTGTCTAAAATATGTCTCCTTTGAATCCTCGTGGGAAGGGAGGCAATTCAAGAGCTATAAAAGACCGTGTTTTCGACCATAGTCTATACAACTCGAGAAATAATCAGAGTCCATCTTCCTCGATATTGCAACAACATGACAGCCTGGTCCCCCAACCGCCTTGACCTCTTCGTCATCGGCACTGACTCCGCCATCTACCACAAAGCTTGGGATGGCTTATGGAAGCCCTCCCAAACCGACTGGGAGCGCCTTGGCGGCACATTTCTTTATGACCCTGTCTGCGTCTCCTGGGGTCCCAACCGTCTCAACATCTTCGCTATTGGGACGAACCATCACCTGCTGCACAAGTGGTGGGATGGCTCCCAGTGGGGCCCTGGCACGCTCACCTGGGAGGACTTCGGCGGCGAGTGGATGGACAAACCCGCTGCTGTGTCTTGGGGCCCTAGCCGCCTGGACGTATTCCTTGTAGGCAAGGACCGTGGTATATACCAGAAGTTCTGGGATGGGAGCCACTGGAACGATGGCTTTGTCAACTTGGGCGGAAAAGTCTTGCACGCCCCTAGCGTCGTCTCTTGGGCCGCTAATCGGATCGATATCTTTTGCACTGGCACTAATAGCGGTGTGTTCCACAAGTGGTGGGATGGATCACGATGGGGTCCCAATGGTATCGCAGGAGAATATGAGAACATGGGTGGGCAGATTATCGGTGCGCCCGACGCGGTTTGTTGGGGTCCTAATCGAATTGATGTCTTCGGTGTTGGGCTGGACTCGGCTTTGTATCACAAGTGGTGGGATGGGAGTGCATGGGGACCTGCAGGCCCAGCAGGCGCTTGGGAGAACATGGGTGGGGCGTGCACGACGGTTCCGAAGGTTGTTAGCTGGGCGAAAGAGAGGCTAGACATCTTTGTTGTTGGTGAGCTTGGGCGCATCTTGTCTCTGGAAAATGACGTAATTAACGATTAATTTTTTCGTAGGAACCGACAATGCAATCTACCATAAATGGTGGACTCCCACAGGTGGCTGGGGCCCCAGCGGTGCCTCAGGTGCGTATGAGGCGTTGGGTGGGACGGTGATAAAGGATATTTCGGCTGTGTGCTGGTCGGCTGACCGTATCGATATGTTCGTCATTGGAACTGGGGGTGCGATTCATCACAAAGCTTTTTCACCAGCTACGGGGTGGACCCCGAGCTTGACGGGTTGGCAAGGATTGGGGGGTGTTAGTGTCTCCGCGGTTAACAATTAACGAAGCCGAAGTCATTCATGGTTGACCTGAATTCCTGTTTCTAAAGCAAATTTTATTTCGTTATGTACTTGTAGAATGTGTATCTGTGATTGAAGAATGAATATGATATCTCACAATTGTCACTTATGGAAGAATCCAATCGCGTGGAAATCCTCATGTGACTTCCAATTCATGGATTCCATAGAAGATCTAGACTTTCTCGAGGTATTGTATCGTACACTATTCGATATATGACGATTACAATGACAAAAAGAATGATTTTAGCTTACACCTAAGATAGTAGCAAATTAAATGAAACATGAAATCCAGGAGGCCAAGAAAGTACCGGTGAAGGAGGCATCTCTATCGCATTTAATAGTAATTCCTACCTAGAAACGCTCAAAGACGGAACGCGTGCGGCACGCCCCAGAAAGAGTGAAAAACTTCTTTCCCGATGGCAAGACATAGTTAAGGATTCACATAAACCGAACCTACAATGGACGTGTCATGAATTTGATTTTTCTAAAAAAAAGAAAACTATAGCTGTACTCACCAAGTAAATCGCTTACATTTCGATGGAGATAGTACCGAAAACAGGCGCAGCCACACCTAGGTAGATATTGGGTACCTTTAACACGCGTATAGATGAATATTACGAATCAGGACGTCCTATGACCCACGCAAACTCTACTTGGGCCATGCTGATTTTTCGCTTCTCCGCGATCTTCTCAATATATATGTGACATAGAAGATCACGATATATTTCATTATACACCTTTCAATGATCTCCTCTGTTCCGTTATGCATGCTATACTCCTTGATGTATCTTAAGGAATTCGACCTCATCAGCATATGGTAACGTCTTAAAGAGGCAACTAGCTTATACCGGTTCACTTTCCCCTGCTTTGTGTGTGCTGTTAGCAGTCGTGACAAGTGGCTCATACCAAGCGCAGACCACGGGATGGATCCGACACCAAAGGACTTGGGGAGAAAAAAATATGAATTTCCGGGGGCATCAAGAAAAAAGGGCTCACACCGAGAGTAGAGAACATCTCTCGCCCATCTTCACGGTAAATTGTGTAGTAGTGGCTTTGTATAAATATAAATGGCACAAATTTGTTATTAATTGCATAATCTTGTTGCTAACGCTACGTTAGTGAGAGGAATGATTTTTGATTGAACTCCTCGGATACTAACTCTGCATTGCCTGGACTTTTGCATAATCGTGGAGGGCATGCATCTGTAGAATGCATTAGTAAATACTGAGTAAGGTTGTGCTTCGACGAACGGTTTTCTCTATAGACGTATCTTTATCAAAAAGGTGACCTAAGATGCCCCATTCAGATTCTACTCATGGAAATTTAAAGCGGCTTCAGAAACCTACATTATAGAACGTCAACGTAGTCGAGCTAAAGCCTCTCCAAGCTATGTTTAATTTATTCAAAAATGTGCCATAAAGTTGCTTTTTGACCTACCCCGGCAACCTAACAAATAGTTGATCGTCAACCTGCAGCTGATAAAATACAATCTGGGGGTAGCTGTCATTCAACCTAGTGTAGGTCAAATTAGTAGATTGATATTCAACAAGGATCGCCCGCACAGTGAGTATTTTGGACGTGAGAGGCACGGAGGTGGGGACAGACTAGGAATCAGCGTTAAAATCCTGAGGCTGCACTGAACAATAGAAATAATAAATAAATAATAAACACAACTCGCCTTCCACCTCAGCACCAGAAATTGTGCTGCCTTTGTGATTGTGCCAACCTCCATTCTGGGTTTGCCATGAAGATTAATCCAATACGATACATACGAGATCTCATCATGAGATGTTCATCTTCAGAATTAGAATCTTCGGCCATCGGCTAAAACTGCCTTCCCATTACATATGTGCATCTCAGCTTTCACTCTGTCGTCTATTCACATACACATACACAATTACTTCTGGGATGAACGCTTATTGATGTTATTTGATTCTGGCCTCTTTTCCTGCAGGAAATTCAATCGCAATGTCTCTATGGCAGTAGGGAATAAAGAAAATGGGACAATTGAACCCACATCAGGAAAACCAAGGTGGTAAAATTCCCGTAAATTTACATCAGTGAACTAGATGAACCAAGAAAACCAAATGAAGCAAAATTTACAATAAGTGAACAGTTTTCTTGTGCAATTTTCTATCATTGAGATTGATGTCTAAATTTTTTCAAAAATCTGCAATAATTATGTTCAATCCATCTAATGATTCAAATGGTGAAATATATATAATTGTATGGGCACATGTTGAGCTTTTGTGATTTTGAATGCTAGTATTTAACACTATGATTCAGATATTAAATGTGTCCTAATACAAAATTCTATATAAGTGTTTATCTGTGAAGCTGTTGACAAAGAACATGCTGCATAGATTGAGGACATTACTACTGGTCCATTCTTGAGGAGCTGCTTGGCCAAAATTTGGAAATAGATGTACACTATGCCTGATATTAGCCAGTGGGATGATGCTGCAGATAGGTCCATCATTGTGATCTTTGAGTGGCTGGATCTTGTACATCAGATGATGGCAGTCAGGTTCCATGAAGGAACTATACCATTCAACATATGCAAGATATTGAGGAATGACCACATTGTCATTGAAATTTTGATGGCAAGCATTCTCTGGAAGGGAAAAAACAATGCAAATTCAGCCTACATGATACCCTGAGGCAAATGTAAGCAATCATAAAGCCATGCAAGTGCATGAGAAAAAGTGTCATTTTGACCTATCATACCTTCAATGCCTGTCTGTCATCCCGTCCCATCATTTATAAGAGCAGTGTTGAAGTGTGATGGAACCAATCGACCACAATTATCTTTTTTTGCAGGACAAACATGAATAGAATCAGCAGTGGCAGAAGCACCAGTACCAGAATTAGTTCAAAGATACTTGATGTGGTGCCAGACAGGAATTCTTTGGAATGGAATGTGTACACCCCACAAATCTCTTTCTAATTGAGCAGAGGAAAGATCAAGTTCATTGGAGAGTGCAATGAATTGTTGGAGAGCAGAGTGAAAACTGCTTGCACCATAAAGATCTGGCAGTTGATTGAGTAATACAGAGCAGACAGTGGGTTGTTTTGTTATGTGGAGAGTAAAATCAAGTTCTAGTCTGGGTGGTGACTACTTAACTGGCTGAGGTGCAGGAGAGCCTGTGAGATGCCAGTTTACATACTGCATGTGGCATAAAATTTTCTCTTTGCATTCAAGCCATGTGGTCATCTGTGTGAATTCATCATTGTGATTTGTTGCCACATATGCATCCTTTACAAGATCAATATGAAGTCTCTCTGTGTATTGTGTATTGATGTTGTCAGTTGTTCCATAAAGTTTGATTAAGAGAGCATAATGGCCTGCAAAATGCAGCTTTGGGAGATTAAATGTTTCATGAATGCCAAGATCAACAAAGATAAATTTGCTCTTGTGGAAATACTCAAGGACATCATTGAGGAACTCAAGTGTCTTGTCCATATGGATTGGGTACTGTGCAAGATAAAGGAAGTCAAGAATGGCCCAAACAGCACAAATAGGATGTGAGCTTGAATATCCACCTGGAAGGGAGATATTCATGACAATTCCTAACAAAATGTGGCACATTTGATCATGTTCTTGCCCAGTTACTTGCAAAAGGCTGGTGATGCCTTTTGTGAAATAGTGGATGTTATGGTTAGGAGGCATACAATGGCATCGAGCATCAATTTCAGCAGTGCCATATGCCTCAGTAACCCATTTAATGAGATGCTTTACTATGCCTTGATAGAGTTGATGCAGAATGTCAGGTGTGATAGATTGGTAAATGTTTGTGTATGGGAGATCCTTCCAGAATGGATCAACAACTGGTTTTATCCCAGCATGAGCACATGTTTGAAGAAATCCAGCAGGATCTTCATCAAAGGAACAGAGGGCATCAAGGATAAGACCTAATTCACAAAATGCAGTGGGAGCCTGATGATCATAATCTCCAAGTTCATTGTGACAAGTTGGGCATGAAGGGCATCCACTGCCGATTGAGCATGTAGTCAAGATTTTCTCAGGGTAATATTTAATGACACAGGCCAATAGTGGATGATTCTGGTGCCTAACACCATCAGCACTCATCATGAACACTCCTAATCTGCCAGCTTTAACAAGTGGCTTCAGGATTTTGCTCATACATGCATGATAAAGATTTGCCAGCTGACAGCATCAAGAGGCATGATTAGTCACACCTTCCAGGCATGATGTAGGTGAGTACCCAAGAAGAACATAAGCTCAGGATGAAGGTCAGCATTGAATTTCCTTTGGAATATTACCAATTGTCAAATATATAGGGTATGTGCTCTTATTGTGAAAAAGTGTGAGCTGGGTCTTGTCCATTGAGATTATAAGAGGCAAGATTGTAGCTCCTGGTTTGTCATTCTCAAGCATCTCCTGATCATTCACCAAATTGGGTGTGAGACAAGTTGATTGAACTCTTGTGAATGTGAGCATTGCTTACCTGTGTTGACCACCACCAATCTCCTGTGTGCATGTCATGATACATATGTACTTCTTTGTTCTCATCCACATAGTGCTGTTCTGGAGCAAAGACCAAGTGTTTTGTGAAATCTGGGTCCTCAAATAGTGCCTTGATACAAGCAAGCACATCTCAAAAGTATACATCACAAACTTTGTCACCCACCATCACTTCATGTAGCTGAAAAGATGGTTTCCCAGGCAAGGTTTTATCAATCATCTTGTTAAGCTCAGAAGTATTCTTAAATGAAAGTCCAAGTTTTTCAGCAACCTGAATTATGGTGAGTGGAGGTTGACTCTGTTTTGAGATTCAATGAAACTCACACCATCAATGTTCACCAGCTCAATGAAAGCTGTCAAACTAGGACCTCTCAGTTTTGCCCAGCATGCCACCTCCCATTCTAGCTTTGAAGAAAATGGTGCAAATGGATTGTTGGAATTACCCAATTCTTCCATATACTGAGTGTTCTCATCAAGGTCTCCATTCCTGAGGAAGACAGCACCTGCATTGCCTGCAGTGAATTTCACAATGTAAGGTTGTTGTCAAAGAGGTTCTTCAGCACCACCCCAGAGATGGAATGATTGGTATGTGCTTTAAACACTGCCATCCTCTTCCTCATTGAAAAGTTCATTGACTGGTGTCTTGTGACAGGGCTCTCTTTTGGGTTCTATACCTCTCTCAGCCTCCACTGCATTTGCATCCAAAATATCTGCAATTTTGTCTTCCTTTGTATCCTCCTCTGGTCCTTTGTCTTCTATATTGTCTCTCTGCTCAGCATCTGCTTCAAGGTCCATGCCAAACTCATTGATGTTATAGTCTGCATAGTTTCTGAATAGGTCTCCTGATGAGGCTATGTTTGTGAAGAACTGCTCTCTTGGCTCATTTACATGAGTGGCAATTAGTTAGTAATATGTAACCCTGATGCTTGAGGAGCACCAGCATGTCTTGTATATTGTCATATCCCTATACGGCGCAGCACGCGCCATCTCCGTATCACTTACAATCAATCCCGACGCTTTCCCGACTTCCCACTCATCTCCGGGTTTACTCAGGTTTACTCCGGTCTATTTCCATTTTCGTACTTACCTCATTCTCAGCCACACACTAT
>JASFDH010000033.1:0-46757 GCA_036937195.1 Nidularia pulvinata | reverse complement strand
GTGACGTTAAATAAGTTTTTAGCTTTGTAGTTTGTCGCGCTGGATGGTTCGATTTGATTGGGATCGGTGTCAAAAGTGCCGTATTCGATAATCAAAACGGTTTCTGCACAAAATGAAATAAGAATGTATATGATTATAAGATCGTAAAAGTACGTACTGCTAGAGTCTTCGCTCAGACGGTTTGCAATGACAAGACCGCTCTGACCACCTCCGACGACGATGTAATCATATGAACTAGCAAGTTGACCTGAGTTAATTTGTCGAGATTGGAGAGGGTGGATTAAATGAGCATGGCCATTGACGAGACTTAGCAAGCCTAAAACCTGGGCCAAAAACAGAAAATGTGCAGTAAACCGAGTCATTGAAGAAAGGAGCGTCCTTTGAGCGTCCTGAGCGAAAGAATTTCAACGAGAACCCAGAGTAAAAATACAGGAACTGGTGTCGTATTTATATTCTGCTCGCGCTTCCTCTTCTGTATCTTCAACCGATGAAACGAATAGTTGAGATGCAGAAAATTCTAATGAGGAAGCCTCAGTTTTCGGCATCGCATAAAATCATCAAGGAGATGAAGAGTCTTGGCATCCGACCTCGAACAATTCAGAAGGCGAAAATGTCACCAGATCTTAGCTATGAACACATTCCGCAACGACGAGATGCCCGATGACCACCATGTGGCTTCAGTGATTGGAGAAAAGAGGGTGGAGGCAGATGGTAGCGAAGGGCAGGGTGACGCCAAGCCCAAGTTCGCAGATATAACGGAATCGACGGAATATTGCTCCGAGGAGTGCCAGCGACCGATGTCAGTAAACCAATGATCCGGTTTTTGAGCGAGGAAATCACTTTCGAGGGCTTGGCGTCGAGGCTAGGCGAACGTTTAATATATATACAATATAAAAGAGGATGAAGAAGACAACTCGGATAGAAGCCACGAGGTATTCGGCGAAATCCGCCTGGGTATGAGCACGATGAAATGTCGCGATTATGCCCCGCCGAGCTTGCGATTGACGTGCAAAGTAGATTTGACGGTTTCGATAATCTTCCGTAATCAGAATATTGCAATAGAGGGGAATTAATTTGACTTCTGAGACTTCAGTCATATATGCAGTATTACGCCAAGTTTCCCGGGACCCGTAATCATAGGATGAACAACGGATATTCTGGCAGCCGACTTGTCAAAGAAGTACGAAATGAAAGTTCTATAAAATGCCATAGATCCTCTCGCACCGGAAGTATTTCAGGCTAAATATGTGAACAATATATCTACTAATAACTTCATCGGGCATAGTGTTGTTGAAGTAGTTTCAACACTGGGGAAGCCATTGACAGAATTGCACAAACTTGTTTTTTTTATTGTGAGCGTGTTATATATCGTGCTTTTCTCATTCCTCAGATTGGAGTTGTAATCTTGGAATCGAATTGACTTATTCCAACTAGGCTCACTCACGCAAAATGGTGGCAAGTTGTTTACAACGGCAGTTAAAGTGTGGTAATATTTTTGGAATGCTTGTACATGCTAGAATCAGACGCCGTTAATGCCATCAACTTGTGCCTAGACTCACACCTCGAAGATATGTATATTAAAAAGCACACGTGGGAAGTACCTGCTCGGCATCCTGGCCCCCGAACATGTTGCAGAGTCAACCAGTCCTAGGTGTTCTCCATTTGTACCAATACCACGACAACATGATCATCCACGACTACCGCCACTGACAGCCCATGAGAATCCCGAGTCTTCATGCCTCCGCACGTACGTTGGAACGCCGAATGGTGTATACTCTATCCGCTCCAGCTGATATCGTGAGCGATTCAGCCGCGGACGACGGAGAGATGGAGGACGATATGTTCCATGAAAAGCGAGAGTTGATATAAAGAAAGCGCATGTTTATCTATGCAGGAGGTACGGTATCCATCTTCCTGCCTGACAACATCGGCGACTGTAAGTATTGTCTGCGCCAGTTCTGGGTGATTCGGACACTCATGATGTCAGCTATTGCTTAGATCTTGGGCTACTTTCGGCCCTACCTCCCGCAGGACGACATGCTCATAAAGCCTGGCCTTTTTTTAGCTACAGTTCGTAGGTTTCCATGAGAGAGATGGTATGAAGTTCATAAACCCCTCTTTGGACATCCTAGCTCGCCTGTTCTCGACCTCCTGACCTTGCCAATTCTAGCTCATCCTTTCGAATAAGATCCGTCTTCTCTTTCATAACCATCGTTTCCAACTGAGCATTTACCGCGTTTGTCTTCAGTATTGAACGTGCCACCACCTGCAGCTTAACTCAACGATGCACTAATATGGGTCGATCTTCGCTATCAAGAGACGGTTCTATTATCTTCGTACCTGCTCTGTCCTCGATCCCATTTCGAAGGCGGATAACGCCTTTGGTAGTTGCATAAGAATGAGATTGCCCAGATGATGGAGCGCGCGGAGTCGCAATTAGAATGGGAGAACACCAAGAAAGAGGATACGGGGGCAATAGCATAGAGACTATGCATCCTGGTGCATTCTCCATCCATTCGCGTCTTGCTTCACACTTCATAAGGCTTAACTAATGATCGGAAGCAGTGTCTAATCCTTCACCTAACCTGCAGCTATGTACCACCTCTGTGCACCAGCCGTTTTTGCGTCCCTCTGCCCCCGCGTCACTAAAAGCTATCTTCCCCTGCGCTTACGCTTGCCCGTGTTCGTAATGAACCATCGTCCCATCATCGATGAACATCTGATATTCATCGCTTTCTGGCCCATCCATAAGCCCACTCCCCCATCGAGATCGAGATCGCCAATGCCAGGATGAACAGCTTCCGTCCCACCTTTCTCTCTCTGCGGGCTCTCTCAAGCACGTTACGCTCGCTGCATTACAGTCGACATGTTGTGCCTTGAGTTAGGGGGAGGCGGAGCAGCGGCCGAAATTGTAGAGCATCATCATCCGTTGTCGCCCTAACAGTGCCACGTAGACCTTATGTGCTTACATTACCAAATTTAATTCCCCTCCTTCACTCCCGCCACTCGCTCCTTCCTTCGAAGCTCCCGCCGCGCCCTAGCTACCACTGATTCCCCTGCAGCATAGCCGGTGAGCACAAAGGCAGATCTCCTACTTGGGCCGTCACCTACACCTCTCAATTACAAGAAGCCATTCAGGAGCGAATGGGGCTGGAGGCCTAGGTCTACAGCGGCAAGCGAACTTGCATCATTCGAGATAGCCTGGGAGTCGTCTTCTTCTGCCTTCTCCCTCTCATAATCGTCTAGCACCCATGTCCAACTCTCATTGTCGCCCAATTCCTACCCTGCCTCTATCCCAATGCCCTCACCTTCAGTTCACTAGTTAAGTTACGCATCATCTCGACTTTCTGCTTCAAACCTCCCGTGATGACGAATGCTATACTCATGAGCCATCAGGAGCTGATTATTGCCTTTAGTTTAAGGGATAATTAGCTTATTAATTCTCGAACACTTAGAGGTCAGGGTAAGACTCCGAAGACTGTCTTGTCAATTTCTTCGGTTAGATATGCGCCCTGCAAGCGCCAGACTTTATATTTTCTGAAGCCTCGATTTCGTTTAGCGCTGGGGCCTCTTGAGTCTTCGGAGCTTTAAATTATTTGAGAGATACCCTCAAACTTCACGGCTGGATTCATGGCTCCTTTTAGGTAAATATGATTCAGTGCAAGCGCACTGTAAGCAACTTTTAACGACAGGAAGTGCTCATATTGCGGTGTTTACATTGGTCTGTGACATCAATTCCAATTTGCATTCCGAAACAAGAAAAACCGACAACTGAAACCGCGATCTCCAGTCAAACCCAAGTCGTCGTCGATAATAGAAAATGAAATCTAGGACTGCGGACTGTGGGAACGATAATTGAAGTTAGGAAAAGAAAGAGCATAAGAAAGTGTAGCGTACATGGCAGGGACGGCAGTAGGTGGGCCTATGAAAGTTCGATTAGTTAAACGGGTAATTTCATTTATTGATAATTTTATATGTAATTGAATACATACCTGGTTGAGTAGCGAGGGCGGGGAACGACGACGTAGCACACTAATTCAAGCATTAGCGGCACATAAGTGGAGCATGATGCGTGATCGACTCACGGCTTGTTCGACGTCAGCGTGGGTTTTGCCTGGGGGGAACATCACAGGCTTATTGAAAGACAGAGGCTGAGGTATCACTTCACTGCAATCGGTCAACTAGAACATTCTCTCAGAACACTCTGCAGAGAAATACGACATTTAATGCTAACCGCAGCTGTGTTCTGGCCTAAGAGAGAGAGTTTAAACATAGCTGCACCAAACTCTGCCTGGAGTTTCGCTTGGTTGTCTTGAATTCATTTGACGTCAGAAGATAATCACTTGAAAAAGTAAGATTATTATACTCACTGACAAATGACTGCCATATACAGCTGGTTGCCGAATCTCGAGCCATCTTTTAAACTAGTAAATAAGATGAACAAATAAAATCGAATGGCTCACATTGTGGTCTGATTGCAGGCGCATGACACCCATGACACTTGACATTACCTCTCCTTGATGGTCGCCGGCTCTATGGTGTTCATATGAGCAATATTTATTAATGCAATATTCATGCAGATGCTTGCCCAGGGAATAGGGTACCGCGAAGTTGTACATCAACGAAGAGTTGACCTAAGAGTATATGAGTATTTGACTTATTTACAAATATCAGAATACTTACTGTCGAAAACTGATGGTGTGGAATCAAACGGTGTTCTGAAAACTCATGAGCAGGATTCGGAAGGTTGAGTAGCATTTAAGCACACTTACCCAGGAATTGAAGGATCAACGTCATCAGCTCCAGCAGCGCTGTGAGACGCGAGAAGGGCCACTACTTCTTCAGGAGAGAACCCGACTTCAGCAAAACGGGCCAAGATTGTGTCGACGTTGTCGAATGGCTCGGGTATAAGACCTGGAGGGGATGCTGCCTTCGGAGGCGGGCGTCCAAGCGAGAACTTCACACGAGGTGCCCCTGCACAATTAACGAGACTGAGCGCACCCGCGAGTTGAATGCTAAAGGAACAGTATTAGATTAGATATATCTGTATGGTAAAATACCCACAAGTCACCGGGGCTCAAAACATCTGCGTATTTGTGCAAAAATGGCCCTACAACATTGAGAACGTCGTCAATGCCTGCGTTGGCGTCGAAGGTCAGCTCTGTTGTATTGAAGACAGCAACGGAACCATCTGCTCCGCCACCTCTGATTTTTTTTACTCGCGTCATTAAAATTTTTGCATTAAAGAAAATAGACGTACCCCAGTTTTGGAGAAATCCCAATAGCATCGTGGAATACCAGACGAAGAGCGGAGTGAGCCTGTTGAGATGTTGAGTTGCGAAATTATATATTAAAGGTCTCAAAATGCAGACTTCATCTCCACAGTCATTGTCGAATAGGTTGGTGACCAGGTCATCAACGATAGGGAACAAGAAGCAGCATTTCGCGTTCACTGCAGTATTAATACCGTCAGGACACGTAGCCCGCTTGGTTCTTAAACCTGTGAGGATCGTAAGGGGGTGGATTGAATAAATATATCAACTGTCATAGCTACCATTAACAACAACCAGCGGAAGCGTAAAGGCGAGAACAGAGAGAACTTTGCTAAAGACCATTGGGAACTGTATGAGACGAGTATCGCCTTGACTGAATCTAAGAACTGGGACCTCATTTATAGCTTTTCTGTGAGAGAATTGAGCAGTGGACGCTGTCGGGATTCAATTCTGAAGATGCAGCGGTATCGCATCCTGAGAAGCGGGTGAGAGTAAGATCCAGGAGAATGAGAGACTAGCAACACACGTCCAGGTGTTAGAAATTCAATCTTCGACCCCCGGTATAAAAATAGTTTCGTGACATCTGAATGCTGAGTTCATTGGGCGAGGGCTTCATCTGTATGGCCGCACTACCAACTCGGAGAACACTACAAGTATATCATCTCCGCTTTTTTCGATGCAAACTCCTGTTCCGACTGCTGCTTTCGGTGCAAGTGCCGCAGTAAACGCACTTGAAGCGCTTGGTCAGGTGTAGAATAACCATCAAGGTCCATGAATAGTTCTTATCATATGTCATTTCTGCTCTAGAAAGATTTTGCGCATGACGCGTCATTGTAGCACTCTCAGTTACAATATGCCGCTTCTCCCCAATGCTTAACCACAGTTAAATTTCGGAAATATCCTTTCCAAATATATCAAACATCCTGAAACTGACTCGGAGTGGAACTTTTTTGGAAAGCACAAAACCTTAATAGTATTTCACTATATTTAACATTTTCTGAACGTGGAATAGGATCAGAGTTGCTAATGATCATCGTACATTGATTAATCTAGTGGTATTGAAAGAAGGAAAGGGAATAGTTAACGTTGAAAGTCTCCCCACTCGATAGTAAGTTCCGAACCTTTGGTCCACAATAGTTAAACTTCCTGTGAGCCAAAATATGCCCCGTATGTCCATGAATTCAGGAATGTTTTCGAACCACACCCAGGACCGCGGGAGCTCCATTGTCCCATTCCAGCGTTATGGCTAAGCGCTGAGAGAAGATGCCAAGCTTTTTCTAGTGCTTCCGAACGTCGTCGATAATGACTTTTAAGCTACAACTTTACTCCCACGCGACGCCCTACATCGAGGAAATAGCCCCGGACATACCCAGGACCTTGGGAGCTCGATGGGAACCCGCAGTCCGTTCGTTGTTAAAGATGCTGCTGCTAAAGATAGAATAATACATGTACGAAGTATATAATCAATGAAGAGATCGGCTTTCCACGTTCTTCGCAGACACCGGAATTGAACCGGAATGAGGGAAAATGCCTTAAGCTCGGTACCGACTGATGCAGCGCACTGAGCTCCAGTAAGGGATTAAGGGTATATCTTGAACAGAGATCGTTCCCTCCTACCCCTTCTCGTTGAAACCGGTCTTCGTCAAGAACCTCTGGCGGTCGGGACAACTACAGCCGTATCTGTCTTCGTTTTCTTCCATTTCACACTCGTGTACGTATCTTGAACGCAGATCAATTCCTAGATTTTCAACGTGAGTGAATTTACTTGCAGAGAGAACAAACGCAGAACGTTTGTTTGCGTGCGTCAAGAACTCAGAGGGTGCACGACAATGAACCATGTATCATCACGAAACATGACGAGATAATAGAATGTAATTTATAACACAGAAGTTTGATGTATTGATGCTGCGAGATCAGCCAGAAAACAATAATTAATCTTGGCACGAATGGAACAAATGCTGAACATACCGTGTACGATAACAACTTTTAGTATCCTAATTTGTAGTGTCTCGGCTGTCAACTCCACACGACAAAGATTCGTTGCTAACAAGAAAAGGATGATGAGGCCCAATCCAGCTAAATAATGCCAGCCATGTACCACAGATCCTGAGAAAGAGGGAAAAAGGAAGTGTATCAGCAGCTAGAAAAACGCCTGAAGCTCAGGAATTCACACCTGCAACTTAGTCCCTCAAAGCGCCTATCTAAGCGAAGACAATCATTTCACTCGAACGCAGAGATGAATGAGTTTGTGTACTTGTGCAGAAGAGCAGGTCGTCCGTGAGCGAATTTTAAATGGGGGGAAGAACCAAGACCTACATTAGAAGATACCAGTGGAAAGCTTCAGTTCGCTGTGTATGCATCGCTATTGGGGCTATTTCTGCTCAATGATCTGCATGTCAGTCAGAGATATTGCTATGTGTAGCATAAATGCAGTACCCACGGTAATCGGATCGCAATCGCTCACACAACAGGTGTGTGTCCAGAGGCAAGGAGTGCGCTGATTGTGCCGACGAGTCCATAGCAGAGGTTAGGCCTAAGAATCGGCGGCGAGATCTGAGTGCTATTTCTTGGGATTAGAGCCTTTGCTTCTGGAAGTTAGCGGTCTTTCTGCAGTAGTGGGCCCGCTGTGACACATAGGGACGTGAGTGGACGACTGAGACGGAAAACTGTCGTTTGTCGTTGGTTTGACTTTGTCGCCGACGACGATGCCAAACATGGATGTACGGCATTGTGAAAATCCCCGGCCCGCAGACTACTGGATGCGTTGAGCAGGTCTTACGTAAGGGCACCACTAAGTTTATACCACGACCTCGAACAAACCTCGAGGCTTGGATTGTAGACACCCCACGATGGCACCCGTACTCAAATGTGCCGTCTGCAGCAAGAAAGGGACTTCCGATCAGCACATTCAGCGCTGCTCTCGCTGTCGCAGCAGGTTATACTGCGGTACGTATCTTGCCATTAATACATTTCGAACCCGATCACCTCCATCTGTGCTCAGCTAGGACCCGAATGTCAAACGGCTGACTGGCCCACACACAAGCTCGCCTGCATGAAAACCGTCTACTGGTACGACAAGTACCGCAAATGCAAAGACGGGAGCCGGCATGAAGGAACTCTGGAGCTCATCACCTGGCCCAATGCGAAAGAAGGCACTGGCTGGGGCAACTGTATTGCGGAAGAGTCAGATGATCTGCGACGGAAGTTTGAAACAAAGTTTGGTGGGGATGAGGCGCAGTTCTATGGCTACTGGCCGCAGGGATTCCGCTGGACCTGCTGTGGGACGGACGCGGGCATGAAGTGGGGGTGTGATCACCATGGGACTGGATCGAAGGCTTGTACGTGCGATTTTTGCCGGTAAGTCGTGTTTCATTTTCCTGTGCTTTCAATTCTACTGAATCTGACGCGATACACCAGGATGGGCAAGCCTCTCCCGGACAAGATATACCACGACAAAAACGCCCCACGCCACGGCCTTACCCTCAGGCGCGGTCCTGATCCCAGATCGTTCCATCCCGGCTTGGCCGTGAACGCCGCCACAGGGAGGACGATGTTTGGTTTGGACATGTGATAAGAATTCTTCGTCTGTTACCATAGCATGTACCGCTGAAGCCGATGGCTCGCGCCAGTCACACGCACATGGGAATCCTCCAAAGTTCTGGCTTCCATCCCATGCGCTTAAGAGGCAATTTTCAATCCATTTTGATCCAGTAAAGCATTAAATTAAGGCAAGATTTAATGAAGCTACATCATGAAATAAGGAATCAGTTACGGGAAGAGAGCGTCCAATTTGATCGACGCGGAATAAGGACTAGGATTGAAGAAAGTCATATTTGCATCACATGAGTGTCGGAAACAGCGTTGAACGTGCCAATATCAGAGGAACATTTGGTGCAAACGGAAGGCAGTCATCCGCGCATGGCGCAAACTGTGGCGGGACCATTGGGTGCCGCCGAGGTAATGAGAATGTCTTGACCAGCAGAACCACTTGTAGGAAGGGCCGCATGCTTACTCGGCAGTAGCAGGACCCGCAATGAGGATCCATGACCAGTCCTATCGTCTCATGGGAGAGTTGACGGATAAAGCATACCTTGTAAATTCACGCATTAACACTCTTGAGCTACTCTCTGCGCTCCTCATCCTTGCGCGCGTTGACGATCAGTACATCGTGGCGCTGAACACGATATTCATCGATCGGCAGTTGGCGAACGCACGAAGAGCGCGTGGAGCTGACACGGGGAGCCGGAGCTGTGCAATGCGGTGGTTTAGCCACTCGGCCACCTGACGAAACGAGAAGGAAGAGGAAAAAGCACTCCTTGGGGTCGGGACGGCATCCCCTCCAACCTTTTCTCCCTCGCCAGCCACGGATCGGCTCTCCGCAGCGTGCTTGTCGATAGAAGGAAGGTGCCAGTGGATGGATGCCAGGTAGTCGTCGCGCTTCTGGCACTCGATTATGACCTGTGATCGGGGGGGGGGGCGTGGTTAAGAATCGAATGTAGAATGCAGCAGACATCAGAAGACACAGCAAAAGCAAAACATACGTTCTTGCTACAACAGATGAACTGGTCCCTGCACTCTCCGGGGAAGTATTCCTCAATGATAGAGTGCATGGTGGGCTCGAAAATATTGTTGGCATGAAGGCCTTTCTGAGTCGAAGATTAGCGAAGTAACGATAAATGACAACGAAGGGCTTACCAAAATGTCCTTGACCTCTTCCACCTCACCCTTCCCGTCACTTCCACCTTTGAACTCGACGCCCTCTCGCTCGGGTCCTTAGGCGCAAATACGTGCTTCTAGGGCAAGGATCTTGCTCTTCCCAGTCTTATGCCCGCCTTCAGTGGCGAACTAGTTATCTAGCGCGCTCTCAGCGACGTTGGCTAGCTGCTCTTATGTGGGAGAGGCCCTAGGCGGCTAAGGAGAGTGGCCTGGACAACAGAAGGGGCCCGATGAGGGAGAAGTTTGTCAGAATGTATCATATTATCGGAACAGAAACAAAAAAAATCGACAGTCACCTGCGCATCTTCCTTTACCTTCTCTCTTTCCAACGCGCACCGAACTCCAGTTCCTTCAAAGTTCCCCCTGCATTAGCCGCGCATGTATGCGACAAAAGTCCTGAAAGGGCTCGTCGATGCTCTTTTATAAGACCTTGTACCGCGCCGTATCGATAATTTCATGCGTATCTTACGCGATCTGACAGTCCCCGGTGAGAGTTCCTCGGGGCATATGGGCGAGCGCGTGAGGGTATACTCGAGATTTTCGTCGCGTTAGTTTAGCCGGACAGACGAATCTATGAGAAAACACAGGTGTTAATGAGAGGAGGAAGGAGTAAGAGTAAGAGTGCGAGCTTTGCGGTCGATATCAGATTCTTCGACGCAGCTGAGGGCGACATGTTACGCCGTCATGGAGTTGGAGTTGACGTAACAGAGACCCGAGCGTGGCGTGATTCAGGTCAAACTTTTCTTCCCACGGTTTGCTCGTCTGTGCTTGCTTCTGATAGGCAACTTCCTGCCTGGTATTTGACGCAATAGCCTCACCCAGTATCCGCATATTCACTACATTTTGCATATATCATTGAAAATATTTTTTGTTTTTGTTTTTACAACCGTGGTCCAGCCAAATTGTGTAACAAAGTGCTTGATGGGACTGGGGCACTGGTATGCCGGCGCCAGGCGGCTCTGTGCAGCTCAATTGAACAGATGCATCCAACTAATTAAGCTTTTGTCGTCATACCCTGCGGCCGAGTCCTGCCTCAGAAAATGGCCTTTTTGACGGTACATCCGTCTTCTATAATGATTGCAGGCTGCATGATGTGATGTATATGGTTTTAAACTATGTTTTCGGACTAAAAATGAGTGACGCTGTCATATCCGTGTCCAGGTCTCCTTCGTATATTTCTGCACTGGGAAAAATGATGACAAGTTAGTCTAGATGATGTGGCACCGCCGGTAGACTCTGCCAAGGTTCGATGTCGTGGCGTTGGCTTGGAAGGAAAGATCACGTTGTGAATAATCGATCAGACAGCCCGCTTTGTAGTTTACTATCTTGCAGTATTACTATCTACACAATATTCCCGTACTTCGAGGTCACCCAGGTATTTTCAAGTTGCTGGTTTATATATTAAATTTGCTATTACAGTGTCCTAGAAATTTACTGCCTCTGCAAGGGCGAAATCTCCTGTACATGAATTCTGACAACGTCCCTATCTCACTGCTTCAGAAACTCCAATCACCTTCGAATCCTCCAACTACTCCGCGGACAGATTTCGGAGAAGATTTCGATCTCATTATGCGATCAGCTCTTTTAGCCACAGCGTTAGACGCATGCGAGTGCGCTCTAGAAGGATTGGAATTGGATTCTTCCTTTCTCTTGCTTCGCCATGATTGATTTTTATTGCTACGTGGCCATTGGTAGAAATGTCTGAAAGCACTAAAATAGGATGGTCTGAACATGCGGGGGCCATTTTCCAGTTCTTGTGGATAATTGAAGGTCGAGGGTAGGAATTTATTGTTAACTAGCTCTGCTTCCTGCATCTAACAAACCAATGGATTCGGTGTCAGTGGTGGGATGTACGTCATTGATATAGTTTAACTTTAAAGAAAAATACGCACTGCAAGAAAATATGCATCATATTTTAGAAGTGCATTCCAGTTTGATTGGACGCTTCCTGGCCATAGAATGGTCTGTATGTTTACTAGCTGTCGAACCTCGATTTCAGCGTCTTCCTCGGCCCATTTCCACCAGTCTAAATAACGAGACAGACAATCTCCAAACACATCCAAGCATTCGGTTAAAGCTTCGAATACTACATCCATGTCAACGGTTTCAAAATAGCCTAATGGGATACTGATTTCCTCCTCGCTATACATATAACGTGATAAATTCTATCATCACTGTAGTGATATGTTAAATGTGGAAAAATATGACACGCACGATTGAATGATATTTACGGATGGTTGAAAACTTCTCCATGCATTGCTTTATGGAGGGGAGAATGTCCTTGGCCATGTAAATAATACCATTCAAGTAATTCAGAGGGTTCTTGAGTGGAATTGGACAAAATTCCAATCGCTCAGCAGAAATCCTATAAAGCTCTTTAACAAAATAAAAGGCCTTGATTACCGATACAATATTTAGATCCAGTGCTTCCATAAATATTTTGCACTCGTGTAAAATTAGTGAGACAACTAAAGAACTAAAATTAAATCACAAATTAGTCCGCATTTTACTGTTCTACATTCAATGACGTACGGCTCTGGAATGCGGCATTGAAGTATTGAAGAGATGCACAGGTATGATTTTTCTGTCACTTTTTGCAACGGAGAAAGGTCGAATAATTCCTTCCGTTGCAGATACCGGAGCAAACTTTGCAGTCTCAATTGTTGAACTGGGTCGTCCACTATATCCTCTGAGGGTTGAATGTAAACCCGTGGCATTTCTTCGTATGGTATAAGGGTTCTTAGATGTTCAGGAATCGGATGTAACTATGCAGGCATGTGTGTTAATGGATGTCATGAAGAACTTAGATAGACGGATAACTGACGTCTCGAAAGAATATCCTCGCCCAAAACCCCACTTTTGGCCAGCCAGTACCCGACCCAAATAGCGGAAGTCGTAGCGATAAAATTCGCTGATTCGAAGGTTTAACTTCAGCCGGCTCGGATTGTGGATGATTAGGGAGGAATTCAAGATATTTGTCTGGAAACAGATGTCTCTATACATATCCTTGCCTGTCAATATACGATCCCATTTATGAAATTTAATAATAAATACCCATCGCCTAACTTCTTTGCCCAACCAAACATGGCTCTCTATGATACGATGGAGTGAATGAGATTCAGCCGATGCTCTGAAGGTGGGATCAGAATGCTCAATGGGCTGGCCAGACGAAATGCTGATCAAGTCATCGACGGATGTAGTAGGATCTGCCCATGTCCAAAGATTTACCCATGTAGAGAGTCGATCGATCATATTTTGTACTATGCTATCCGGTGAATGCTGAGAATCCAGTATATCCTGGATACGAATGCGATATGGCTCAACTGTGATCGTAGGGGATTGGAAGTAATTCACACAGGAACGAATAAAGATTATCTTACCTCCATGTACATCAGCTGGCATCGTCACAAAGGTCAGTGAAGACAGGCAATTATTGTCCTATCAATTGCACTTCCATTTTTGAGGTATTTCTCCTATATAAATATAATTGCTTACTGGAAGTTTAATTGGAAAAGCAGCTTTTATGCGCTCAAGACTCGCTCTTCCTTGGCTTAAAGCGGATTCAGCAAAATGAAAGTCACAATTCTTCAGCAGATGATATTTTGTGTATTGATAGCTTAACCTCCGGGTCGTTTTATGTTCCAATAATTCTGCGCGTTCACAAAATACTTGGCTGCAACGAAATGCATCTAGGGCTAACTGTATAGCTTCTAAGAAAATCTGCACTTGATTCAATATGTCCTCAGCCATGGTGTTAAATTGCCTGATTGATGACAACTATTAGCTATAAAGATCTTGAAAACAAACACGTACGCGTATTTCATTCCACATAGCGGGACAACATATTGAATGAATTCAAGAAAGACATTTTTTAGCTCATGGATATCCGTTATTTTCGAATCTGCACGGTAAACAACCTTCCAATGCTGCATGAATCGTTCTGACTTTTGCCATGACTCTGTGCCTTGGTATAGTTCAGGTAGCCAGGGAGTTTCCTTCGGTAACCTTTTCCAACGCGTGATTTTGTTGGCAATCGGGGAATTTTGGAACGACGGTATAAGCTGCCGGTATTGCTCCTGAATGAAACACATCTGGAGTAGCGTTAGGATTAAATAATTAAATATTATATTTGAAGACTGACGGCTTCAAAATATCTTTCAATCGATTGTAAGATTGAACTAGATAATGCATATGTTTTTTCGAAAAGTCTTCTCTGGTCTATAATTTGAATATCTCCTTCCCATTTCCACGCACGTTGGAGTTTTTTGAGGTCTTTTTCGAATTTTGAGAAGAGATTCTGACCGTGTAAAACATTGAGCACCTGCTCAATAGTGAAATAGGATTTAATATCTCCAGTTCATATGAGGATACGGGTACGTAGATACACTGAAGCAGATCTTACCAGATCCCAATACCATAATGGGAATTTCCAGCAGAACATCGTGCGAAGAAGAATTTCTGGCCTAGTAATATTTTGCTCAGTGATTCTGTGTTAAAGTCCATTCTGGTTTATGCAAGTTATAAGTACTTTTTCGAGATGCCTTTGAGCTGCTTCTAAATGGATTAAGCCGTTAGTTAGGAGGAACTCGGCACTTTGAGCATTGTGAACCATCTTGGGCCACAGGTCTTGTTGAACGAAGAGATCAGGCATGTTCGAGTAGTTCCAGCCGGGGAGTGAACGATACAAAGTAGAACTCCACATCACTATGGTATGAAAGTCGTAAGCATACAAGATGGCCCGGAATGTCGAATTAACAGCATCCAGGCTTTCTCTGGCTGCACAAGTTAGTTCCGATACGGATGGAGAAGGGCAGCGAGGAATACTACAAATAATAAGTTAGATTTTAGATGATAACGAGCTGAAGATGGCATACGGGTCAATGAGACCCAGCAGCGGAGCAAAATGCTCGACAATTTCGATAGACGGCAGCTGGACATATTCTATATGCCAAGTGCCTGATACATTCTTGATATAAGTATGAACATGTTGGAGGTGGCTTTCTGATACCATGGTATTGTTACAGAGTACGGGGAACACTGATTCTCTCTTAATGAGTGGGCATGAGGTCTTTATACATGTCGAATCGTCAAATCGGGTCAGGTTCACACGGTGCTTACTACCTGGCTGTGGTAAAATATGTACGTCTTAGGAAGAAATCAATAATAGATGATCGTCAGTTTGATATTAAATCTATTTTTGCGAAGTTTACTCACAGTAAGTACTCATTTCGTGAATATTGAGTAGAGTGTCCAAATACCGTGATAGATGGTTGCCTGCTATCGGTGATGGACATCAAATTTCTGATACTCCTGGGTCAGCAATCCGAGATCGACCTAACTGAGAATTCTAACCAGACAACAGCGCTGATCAGGATTTCTCTTTACATGACTCCTTCGACGATGTACAATCTGCTTCAATGCAAAACGGCAAACTGCTAACGTATCGATAATAGCATAAAAATGGGTGTAAGTGGATATAAAGCATGCTTAAAAGGGATTTAGAAAGCTATACAATGAAAATGGGTACTATGAAAATGGGCGTAGTGAAAATGCCGCGACAGTGCCATGCTTAACGCGACTGACGCAAAAAGTTCCCACGGTAGATGGACTTCATTATTTCGTTATTGGTACGTCGTCAAAAGCACTATAATAGCAATATAAATACTAGAATATATCTCAAGCCTGTAGCTTCGATATAATTCAAAGAATACAATAATATTCCCTTGGTAATTTTTTGCATAACAAGCTTGCATCATGCTTAAACGCCGATGTATGATACTCTGTGAGTACAAACATCCATTAGAAGGGATTCTGCTCCAATTCAACCTGTTTAAGGTGTTGCATATTTTCTCTAAATCGTGTCACCTCCGCATCAAGTGATGTCAGGTGTGCGGCAATTGCGCGGCACTTGCGTGTTAATGCGCACTAATGATCAAATTGCCCCAAGTGCAGTAAATAAAGTGAAATCGCTGTCATAGCTCAAATACCACACATACATGGTAGATCCGAATGCTATATATTTTCCCTCGGCGCTCAACTGCATCACATTGCAAAAGTACAGGATTTTTAGCTTCATGTCTCCGCCTATTGTGATCAACAATGATTCTAACTAAGAAAACTGCCGATAATTCATCTTGAATTCATCATTTTAGATTGTATGCAAGCACAGTAAGAGTATATACGAAAACTGAGTCACCTGTAATCTTCGGAAAGCTGCTCACCACAATAGCATAAATATATACACAAACTATGTCGTTTGCTTATCAAAGACGAGGTTCTGCCTAGCTGCAATATGAGAGAATTAGTGAAAGTCAGTATCACATGACTAGATAATCATAGCACGATCCACGATAACTCCTTCACTCGTTGCAATGTATGCTATACGCCACTTACCAAGTAAAAGTACTCGTATATATTAGCTAGCTCTGCTATATAATCACGCCTAGCCTCAGCCGAAATTCTGATCAATTATCTAAAAGAGTTACTCCGAGATAAATCTCATCAGTCCAGCACTTTGTAAGATTTCAGTGAATCTTTTATTACACCTAAAGACATCGGTTTCCTTGTGTCTCAGGGAAAAAACATTGAGGGGATTTATTTAGCAATCCTTTATCATAAAAATAAAGTACAGGAAATACATGACAATGATCACTGTTGTAGCCGGGGAGATGTGAGAACGATGCGAATCCTAAATATACCAGTGATAAACGAAATGGCAGTTATTTGATTCGTCCTGCATCCGTGGTCGGCGTCAATGCTGTGCGTCAATTGTGCGGCAGTCGGCGCCAATCGCGGCACGCGCGTAGCGTTTTCTCTTGGCCGGAATATACTTTATATTTATCTCCCTATCTGCTGTTGAGGCTTTAGCTGGTTTTCACAGGTGCTTGCTCATTGTTATTTGTTCTTCTATCGTTGTTCTTGCTACCGACATTGCACAGCATGCGGAATCTCGACCGTTATCTATTTCAAAAATATATTCCATATTATTCTGTTGTGTAATACCTTCTAAAAGAAATATGAGCGCTTGGCCCTTTAACGCCTTACACCGGTGCGTCTGCCTTCTGTTAGGCACTTACAAGTCACTGAGAACGCTTTGCATCTCTGCTCGGATGGGCGCTTAGCAGCCCCTCCCTCCGATATTAGACTATTCTTTTCGCCGATAAGCACGAGGAACTTGTACAAAAGAATCATACGCTTTGTCTTTAAAGTGTCCATCTTCAGTTCCTATCTGCAAATTTTCATCAGCATTCAGTTGAAGGCCTGATATTTCTGCACCATTTCATCAGCATACAGTTGAAGGCCTGATATTTCTGCACCATTTTACAAGTTTAACTGAAGTTCACGTTGTGGTTGCTGAATTCTCTTCTCATCTATCGGAAGTGGTCAGCGCCGGAATGAAGTTCTACCTAGAAATCGATTTCTAAAATTGTAATGAGAAAAATAGAAGGATTCAAAGAGTGTATAAGTGCTCTCTTTTCGTGCATCAACGGGATACATTAATTCTTATCATGAAAGTATTTGCCACTACTATCCTTGCCCTCCTCTTCTTGAACCAAAATTTAGTTTGGGGAACTTACGCAAAGAAAGCAGTACCTATGAAATTGAGGTATGATCTTCAGCTTTCATATATTTCTTAGATCTCATTTAATATTGTTCACACAGGCACGAGCAGCTGCGACATGTGGCGGTCCTAACACCGCCATAACCTACTTGCAAGGATATTCTCCTGTTAGCACTTGTCATGCTTTTGGAACACATTCCGTTTTCGTAGGAGATGCCGCTGGTGGTGGTGGCTGGGTGATTCAAGGCGAAAATTTCCGAACCTGGGAAACTCAGCAGAATGGCACAGTGCCTTTATATAGTCTATACAACCCGACCAATACTGATTACATGTACCTTCTGAGCAACAACAGTGGTGCTTTACCCTCTGCTCCTGGGTACACTGTGCAACCTACGGTTATATTCGTATATGCAACGCCAGTGTGCGGAAGCGTGCCTTTGTATGCGATGTACAAGTCGGCAGCGGCAGATCACTACTATATTACGGATGCGGTAGATCCTGGGAGGATGACGCAGTATGGATATGTGAGCCAGGAAATTGTGGCCTATGTACTGCCTTTGGATTGTGGCTGTAGTTAAGTGATTCGCATCTGTGATGGCGTGGAGTATTTGGCTTTATCACTACAGTTATCCTTCTTTCATCTTGAAGATATTGTCATTATGATGACATCCCCTCTTCTCGATAACTACACTTCTTGTATATACGATTGTCATATAGCAGCAATAATATTCGGCTGTGTTTGTCGTGATTATTTTAAGTTTATAAAATTTCGCTAGATGCGATGATATATCTTTTTCCAATTATGTATGGAAACAGCAACTGTGACAGTCAATGCTAATGATTCAGGTGTGATTCGCATTTTGATTCAGAATTGATTCATAGCAGATTCAGACACTTGAATCGTCGCTGAATCGTGGAAGAGTTTCGTCGAAATGCCTCTGGAGGCGTTTCGATGATCTGAATCGCGATTCGGATTCGCTAGCCATTGGATTGAGGCATAATCTTCAACAGAATCTCGTAAATCGAAGAAAAACAGGGCGTGGTCAAAGCTGGCCGATTCAGAAGATGATTTAGCGAAGAAACATCTCACTGAATCCAGCTCTGAATCTCTTTCGATATTATGCTCCTATCGTCGACACTAATGGTTCATTACTGCCATGCATCAGGAAATCATTCATGTTCCCATCCATGCTTTATATGAGTGCTTCGGCACACTGATCAATCTCCAGCTCCCCCTGAGCGCTATACGGCGATTTCACAGTCCCCAGGTTCGGATTCATCCCTACATATCGAAAAGCCTTTGCGAACTCATCCCCATTTCTCCTCTGTGAGATCTTCAGCATGATTCCTCCATGGGGCTCCATATCTCCTTTCTGCACCCCTGATAGAGCTCACCCTTCCCCTCATCCAACTCGCGCATCCGTCAGTACACATACTTCGCCTAATACCCAGTTCCAATTTCTGCCCCTCTCATCCAGCGCGCCCGTTCCCTGCTAGTATGCATGCTTTGCTCCATCTCGCGATGCACATCCTAAACGAGCTCCTCGATCTCCTTCTGACGAGCAGCGAGGTCACAGCGGTTCGGCGGGGCGTGTAGGATGGCCTTGGGCGGATTTTTTTTTATGCAAGGTGCGGAGGTGGGAGATAGGCTGGTCTTTTAAAGGAGAAATAGGGGCTGTGGGAGAGAGAGGAAATCTGTGGCGGCGGGCAACGATCCCTGGAAGGAGTACGAGCGGCAGTACGAGCAGATCTCAGTCTCATGACCAAGCTCGGGGCTGAGGTCATGGCAGCGCAGCGAGCTTTCTAAGAAGCAGCACACGGCATAGAGGTCGGTGGAGATCCGACAGACGTGGCGAACGTAGACGGAATCAGATACCAAGTGAATGAGAAGAGCTTGAGTGGACTCAGATGTTGCTAGGGGATGGCGCTGCTGGTCGCGGTGTTTACACCCGGCCCATGTGCGTGGAGTTGGGGGAGAGTGCACAGTGAACTGAGAATATTTGGCAGGTCTCGCACTCTCAATTGTAGAAAGAGACAAGCGCAACTTGGCCGCACTACTATCTTTCCTCAGTTCCCCGGCAGTCGTCCTTGGGTCTTCCTGTTGGATGACGAAGATCTCCGTTACAACGGCGTTCACACTGAGCATTTTTGGTGTATAGAGTTGGTCGCGAACTTTGACGAGCCTGTTGGAGCAGCACGTAACGGCGTGATAGTGTGACTGGGTGACGTAGAGATAAGATAAGATAAACGCTGCTCATTGTTGGCGTCAAATTACGTCCAGCTCTGTTGTGGCAGGGCAGTCTAGCATCCGGTCACGTGATTGATTTCGGTAGCTAGAGTACATGTCGTGTCGTAAATACATCAGGCAATCCCCCACTACCGAGCTATACTCGAGCATTGCGATACGCTCCGAGGCCTCAGCCAGCTAGTTCACCCGTCTCCACCCTGTGTCCTTTTATGTTTTACAGAGAATAATGACATCTCAATTGAAATATTAACCCACATGGAAGTAATGATCGGATGGCCTTTGAGACGAGCGGGTATCCATAATTGATGCGGTATTAGAATATTATCAAGTGAGGGATATAGTGGATTTTTGGAAAGGGTAATGATATTTTTGAGAGGGCAAAAGAGAAGGGCAGAAGGTACTCATACGATACTGGACTTTGAGAAGTGACTATCTTGTCATCAGGTGCCATTGCTGTCCTTCGCGCTTGCTCATAATCATGCCCATCTCAAGTGGATATCCCTGTTGCGAAACATAGTTGCTTCCACTGCCATGGTCTTACCTTGCCCCTGAATATGGTTAAGCCCTCTCAGCCTCTGGGGATTATGCGAAGTATCTAGGTATATACACGGATAATACCGTATGTATTAATAAATATAGTTACTCTCAAGAGCCACTCTTGGCGACGGTACCTTCCGGACTAGGACACATTCAACCACCATTGGATTGTGATGCTCCTTCCCTGTCTTTCCTCAGTTTTTCGATGTAAACGAACGTTATCACAATCAGGTCAACCATATGTTCTCCAGCCGGAAAAATCTCGAGTGATGCAGGTCTCGGTTTACCCAGAATCCCGAATCGATGCCGATGAAAGCTTGCTACTGGTGTTTTATTCTTGTCTTTTATGAAGAGCTAACATACAACGAGAGCATCTAATGAATTCTGTATGGTTAGGAAGAAATAGATAGCACACCTCCGTTCGCATTCCCATTTTCCACTTGTACTCCTTCCCGTCTGGACCTGTGAAAATATGACTCCTGTTATGTAAGGTGAGAACATGTTCGCGAGCGCTATGGTGTTGGTATACTCACTTTCCATACCAATCCCACCCTTCCTTCCTGAAAAATTCACTTGTTGCAATGTCCTTGCCATCGTAGCGTATTCGGGACGAGGTAAGATTATGGAACTCTATCTGCGCGAGGTGCGCAAAGGAATCTTGCATGTTGATATCATCCGAATTAGGAATCACTCGTTTGATAGTGGCTGTTCGTCCTACAAGCGCGAACGGCGAGTCGACTTTGTAGATTATTTGACCTTCCGGATTGGTATAATTGCTGTTCCAGTGAGAGCGAGAAGATAAATAAAGCTGCATGATGTGAAGTGCGATGCTCGAGTAGTTTCCCGGATCTCGACTGTTCAAAACCCAAAGAGCCGTACTTCGTGATTCTGCCCGGTGTCTGGTTCAATCCATCTGAATCCTTTCGATTCGCTCGGTACTTACGATGATTATATGACGATTGTTACACAGGAGAATATTGCACAGCAGATGTAAGAAGTGAAGGCTGGACTTTTGTACTTTTACTCATACGAGCTGCACTGCCTTGATTCACTGCCTAATACTCAAATTAAAATCTCCTCATTGGCGTGCGTTGTGGAGTGGTGTAAAGCTATTGATAAAGATAAATGGCGCTTCGATGCTGATGTGTATCAATACTTTAGCCTTTCAAATTTGGGCACAGCCCTTTTTGCATGGACACTCCAAGGCCTGCGTAAAGTTGGGCAAATTCCCACCCAATACTACTATGCCACTGTAACACGTCTCTGCGTGAAGCTATCTCCATCGTCTACAACATGTTGTTCGGTACATTCGAGTCTGGTCCTCGAGTGGTGACTACACTGCTAACTTTACGTTGGTATTATGGCATTTGAGCAGGAATTAATTGTAAGAAGTGAACACGCAGGTGGCGAGCGGAGCACGCAGGTAAAAGCCTAATAGGCGACAGTGGTGGATTTGTCAGTAGAGCCCTAGGAAACCATGGCAGATGCGTAGTTCCAAATATAAAACCTTCACCCATAGCTGCAGCGCTGGTTCATCGCCACCCACTGATGTGCCAAGGGCGTTGCGAGGGCCTAATCCCAAAGGGTTAGGAGCTTAGCTGCACACACTGCTGTTCTTATGGCCCTGCATCATAGGGAGCGGGGAGTGGAAAGTACTTGGATTCCAGGCCAGGATGAACGTCGTCAGAGGCGGGGAGGGGATGAGGGCAAAAATTGTGAGGGGAGGAAGATGGAGGGATAGAGGCAGGCAGATAGATAGAGACTCGATTATGAAGTAAGGGCACGAGTACAGGGAGTCTGCACGGGGAAATGCTACGGAAGGGCAATTTCCGGAAAGTCGTTTTGAATCCAGCCTTATATAATTATCATCTATACCATTTCTAGATGACCTAGAGGCTCTTATACTTAAATCTCGGACAAGAATTGTTTTACTTGGAGAGCATACGCTTCTCGCAGCTGTGGGTGAAATATTTCAGCGAGATAGATAGGTATCTCGGCCGTCCGATTGCCACACATATTAATTAGTCTCTCAACTAGCAAGAGCTACCTAACAGATATCATATACATCGCCATATTGGTTGTGATGAATGTTGCTAAGTATGCCCCAAATAAAATTCAAATCTATCTAGTATGGTTTAGAGACAATTATTTCCTGTTGTTTCTGATGGAGGTGCAGGTGATGAGTTCGAAATATATGCCGTCGCCAAACAACCTTTAGCAAGAGCTGCAGGATCGCCCTTATGATATTCTCAATCTGAAGGGACCTCGCTTGCGTTGGACTTCAGAGAATTTGAAAGGGGGCTTTTCACTGACCCTGAATGCTCCATTTATCTTAAACAAGTGTACTGTAGATACAAGCGACTGAAAGTGGTAAAAGCATCGTAAATTAGTAGGCATGGCACAAGGGATAAGCACACACATATTTACCTCCTTGAAGACCGAATCTTGAGGTATTGTAACGCTGCCGATCTTCTGTGAAAGGTGAGTTCTGCGCTAGGAATTATGTATCACGTGAGTAAGAAGATTGGTATATGGGAGGCGTTACCTACTTAGCAGGGAGCTGTTGCGCGATGGCCTTCGTACCCGTCTCCAGCGATGCAGCTTCTAGAAGGAACCGACCGTTATTTTTTTGCGAATGAGAGAAGCCATGGAGCGCTTGCACGAGGGGAAGGTGGGCATCATCTGATCAGCGAAGTTCGGTGGCCAGAGCTTGATAAATGAACACGTAGGCAAAAGCACGGACAAAACCGAGCTTCCACGCTCCCGGCACCTCAACCGCTATCTCCTCCCCCAGCGCGGTCGCCGTTGTCGGAACAGCATGTCCCCGACGTTTCGTAGGCGCAGCAAAGTTAGCAATTTCTCCTCGCGCGCGTATAGGGAGATATCTTCAGAGAGGAAAGGCCATCAGTGCGGGATGGGGGCAGAATCAGTGCATGTACCTTGAAGGCATCTCAATACACGGACCCCCCTGGCGTGCCACCGTGCCCTTGCCCAAACCCCTTCGTCGTTGAACGCCGTTTCAGATGCCGAAGGCAGGGGGATGCAACCCAAGTTTCAGGGACAGTGCCGGAAATCAGTGACGTGGGCTGGCATGGTCACTGCGAGTACTTGGACGTCGTTTTGGAGACGTAAAGTCGGGGATAGACGCTTTAAGGGGCAAGTGATTTTTAGTTAGCACGCGTGGTGGTGCAAGTGCATACACGCCTTCTGGAGACCGCATACAAGGGCCCGCAACCAGCACTCCCGCGTTCGCAGATCGAGAAAGCAGTAGAAGGGAAAAGTGCGAAATGCACCACTGTCTCCTCATATTGCTGCTTAGGCCTCACTCCCCGTCCCTCTGGTGTCGCATGCTCGTGGTGCGAGACTCGTAACTTGTATAGTCACCGCAAAGCGCCGGTTTCGTGCTGGCAAGAGCTGCTCCTGCACGCGTGAGTGTCGGCGCCGTGTTTGCGGAAGGTAGCTTGTAGAGGTTGGCACTGCGACGACGCGACAAAGTTTGATCAACAGGTATAGGAGGAATGCCGGATACTACTTACGCGATGAGCACCCCACATGTAGCAGCCTCCCTTCGCCACCTGTCGATGCTACGAACGCGTAATGATCGTTTTTATGTGACAACCACCAGATATCGGGATGCCAGATTGACGTTACACGACTCCGAGAGAGCGACGATGAGTGTGATATGGAAGCTTTGCGGATATTTCTAACTCAGATGTGGTGAGGCGATGATTATGGGTTGTGGATACCGGAGATGTCGTGCTGTCCAGCGGGCAGCCAAGTCGTCCATAGAGCTCTAGGATGCAAGACCAGATACGCATATACCAATAACCGTCACCCATACAATCAGGGGCGTTGCCCATCGCCCGTTACTCCTGCGCCGAGGACAGTTTGAGTACCAAATTTTAAACCGTGAGGAAGAGTATGGCTGCACGTAGCGGGAGATGGAGAGCACTCGGGTTTCAGGACACCGTGCACACCATGGGGTGGGCATGGCGGCGGAGGGGGGAAGACGGGGGCAACGATTGGGGGAGGAGATGGAGAGTTCTACCGGAGGCGCGGTCCGCGCAGTCCGTGCAGGCACTGCCACAGGGGGAACACGCGAGGGACAAAACGGCAATTGCCGAACGTGCCTAGTCCCAGCTCACGACGAGCACCAGAGCAGATAGCACTGACGTTACATAGAATTTGATTAATACTTAAGCGCATGCGTCGTGCTGTACCATGCTGATGTGTTTAAATCCTTGCGATCCTGAGGTCTTCTGCCACTACAAACCCAGAAATTATAAGTCTATTGTCGAATTGCAAGGGGGCACCAGAAAAAAAAATATAGACCTAGGATCGATTTTTCGATAACGGCTCAGGCGGCGGACTAGCTAACTTACAGAATCTGGCACATATCTAAATATAGAAATGTGACGTCATCTCTTCGAATGCTTTCCTCCACGTTCTGAACTAGATGCCTCACAAACTGCGCAAGCCCCATTTTGAGGTTCGAGTTCAAGTCCCACGCATTGAAAATCATAATATATGACTGAGTTGAGTCAGCAGATGAATTATCACTCGAAATATGCCCTATTTACCCATTGAATCTCACAGCCAGGTTGTTCACATCTAAGCATCCACTCATTTCGAGAACTGATCCACATAGTCACCTATCCACTACTAGTTTTCGTTGAATACGCTTTCGCTTTAGCCATCAAGGCGTTCTATAACTTCAGATTCAACGTCGCTTGCTTCAACCAACACTTCTGGCCCTGCCGCTGGATTTTCCGAGTTCGGGCTGTTTCCGTTCTGGCAAGGCTCAACACTGCATTAGTTATTGCTCCAATCATGAGCGACGGTGGTAAGTAATCGATTAGACTATGTGCCGTTTTGGTGCAGTTAGGTGGAGGGATATTCAGTGCGTTGCAAATCGCTTATAGATGCCATTTGTAAACGGCATGATCACTTGTAAAATATGAATAACCTAGTCTTATCGACCTGCAACAGACCTATGCTACTAGAGGAACTCCTTCTTACACATCTTACACAATGTAGTAGGTCCTAATAGCTTCAAATTGATGTTTCAAAGCCTTGTTCTGGTGAGGTCCAATTTTTGTTTTGGCAGCCTCTGGCCGGACTAACTGACTGGGTACTGGTCCGGGATTTCAAACCTAGTGCCCCCTTGCCAAATTGGATAGCTATTGGTTCATCTGAATATGATTCCTGCCACCACTTGTTCCACATAAAATGAAGGCCCGGAATCTACAGAAAATGAAATGCATGCATCCCTTCTTCTCTGGAAAGGGGCTATGTAAGGTGCGTAGTTTACTGGGATGTTGGATGCTCAACACAAGGATCTTGTGTGTACTTCGCCGACTTTAACATCTTGCCTGCAATCCCGCTTTTAGTCTAATTTCGGCAGTCCTGGTCACGGACTGCGTAGCCGATTTCTTACATCTACTTACTATTTCCGTACACAATCTCCAGCGGATTCACAGTCAATATGAAGGGAAGCCTGCAATGACAGAAATAGTAGCAAGTGAACTTATTAAATTCAAGTCCAGAAAAAACACTGAAATGGTACAATTTGGAAGACGGACTCGGTGAGGCTCGGAGCTGACTACGTATGTGCTAGAAAATGAAAATTACTCGACTAAAAGCTGCCCAAGAAAATTTCAAAATATAACTATCCATAATACCAGCTATCGTCCCTCCTGTTCATTCTAATCGCAATAGATCCCATAACTTTGGTAAGTAGCAACGGAAGTGAAAACGCATGTTCCAGTTGTATCGGTATCCAGACTCTGGATTACACCGCCACCCTGATTATTGTCGGGGTATAAGCTGACATGGCAGTTTCCAGCAGCCTTGGTTACGACGATGGAGGCTTGCTTCGGACTGAAGTTGCCTTTGCAGGGACTTCCAGGGGATGGGGAACAGGAAATGGTAGTGCCACTTCCGCATGCTGTGACAGAAAAAAAGACAAGATTTCGTTAAGTGCTATGCAAGTAGTAAAGGGACACAGACTTACCTGTACCAAGTGGAGCGACGTTGAATGCGACAGGTCTGCTTTGGCGTGCGACGAGCCCTTGTACTTCACCTCCAGCAATGGAGGCTGCCATTACTCGGTGGGTAACGACGCAGATGGCGAGAGGAGCGATGCTGGTAAATTTCATCTTGAGACTTTCTAGTGGTGATTGACTCTGCTTGAAAGATGGGTCCTTCTACTTGAAAGATAGGTCATTTTATACCCAAGAGACTCCTAAAAAACCAGACCACAGATAAATCGTATAAACATGTTATCCCGAAATACCACTAACTTATACATTATGGTCCGGCCCGCAAGCTAATTTCAAATTACCTATTTTCGTCTGCCCGTAAAGGCCCGCAAAAGGAAGCAATGCCTACCATTCGATGTTACTCCATCGTCCCAGTGATTGTCATGACATGTCTAGTTTACTCTGCCTTAACAACAACGTGAACCATTATGGTCTGACTTTCAAACCCATGTCAAATCCGCCATTTTCGTCTCCCCGGGTGGGCTCTATCCTAGAAAGTAATGAATTCAAAATAAATCATCACATAATTCTTGACCAGTTCCACGTATGTTCAGTAGACGAAGCATTAATTCCATAAACTCATGATCCTCTATTGTTCGTCAACTCACTTTAGCTCACGAAATATCATCAGCTTTTTCGCAGGCCACGCGGGAGAGAACAAGGGTAGTTTGGCCTGTCCTTCAAAGTCGCTATTTTCTCGGCAGGACTGCACATTGCTCTGTATTGATTATGAAATCAGATGAGATGTGTCACTAACTCAAGCGTTCTAGAAATCTCTGCGGGCACCCCAATAATATGAGGGATTCATCGATCACTTCCGCTTTGAGGAGGAGCATATGTCCGAGTTGCTATATCGGGTTTGAGATTACACAAGGCTATAGAGGCGGCTTGAGGAAACTCGTATGAGGAGTTAGAATTAGTCTAGAGCAATAGTCTACGGCGCACTATGCTACCTTATGAAATCAGCCCAATTGTCCATGCTTTGTTCATACTCTAGGAATTTTCTTGGTCGAATTGAAGTTGAAGCGCCGGGAATTTAATGTTCGGACTCATGTTGTAGGTCCGCCGCCATGGCCCGCGATCTCGATGATTCTCTTTTGAGTGGTTGGTGTTATTGCCTCCTTCATTCAAGACTCCCGAATAGTGAGGATCAAAGCCTGTCTATATTAGTTGCTTTGCCAGCTATTAAGCTCCCAAGGATCCCGCTAGTGCCGTCGCAGAATGCAGGGGCGAGACCGACAGGCACTTTTTTAAACTCAGTGCTGTCCCCAGCTCACTCTGTTTTCAGAAATACGTCTCTCTCAGTAATAATCTTCACTAAATTTGAAGAAAATATCGAATGAATAGCTCAAATCTATATGATGAGCTTTATTTCCGAATAATAAATATTGTTGGAGATAACTGCGAGCCAGCCGTGGTACACGGAGAGGAAAGGGGTAAATGGCTCCGCAGTACCCACAGCATCAGGACCGTCCCAGTTTGAAGATTTCGGAATGATATGGAAGGCGTTGAATAAATTGATGAATATTTATTTGACCCATGACATGGAAGATCTAGCGAAGAGACAAATTGTAGGCTACGTTGTTTACATGAAACAAAAACTAAGTGCGAAATATAAACCAAATAGGGCGATGAACTTGATGAGATCAGATTTAAGCTACGCGAAGGCTTCCGCTGTCTCTTTAGCTTTTTTTTTTCCAGAATATCCGCTTCATGGAATAAAATGGATGAAGATGGTTTTAGCTTGAATCGGGACAGAACTGTATTTGCGAGATTGTTCAGAGATAGAGAGCGATTCGGATGAAGCGAGGGATGCAAGAGGACCGCTTCACGATGAAGCACAATTGCTTCATCCACGTCTTCAAGCCTCCTGAATGCATGAATTGCGTTAAAACTGCATTTTTTGTGAGGTTGTTGAGTAAAGAGGAGAGATCTGGATGAGACGATGGTCGTAATAGTAGGCCCTCGCGATGAAGGAAAACTGCTTCATCCAAATCCTTGCGTACACCCGACTGCTTAAACCATGTCAGAACCGAAGCTGCAAGGTCGCTCGGTGAGTCTGAACGCATCGAATGGGGTTCAGGGCGCAAGAGAGGAGCTTCGTTGCAAAGTAGAATTGATTTATATAGGTCTGCACGGGCTCCCGATTGCTCGAATCACACGATAACTGCATCGGCAAGATTGTCGAGTAAATTGGAATGGTCTGGATGAAGCAGGGAAACCAAGAAAAGGGATTCGCGTAGAAGGACAACCACTTCATCCAAATCTTCAAGTTCTCCTAACTGCTTGAGTCTCGCAAGAACGGAGGATGCAAGCATACTAAGCAAATCGAAGCGCAAGGGATGATGGATAGGCATTAAAAGGCGGGATTCTCTGCTAAGCCGGATCCCTTCAGCCAAATCTTCCAGCTCTCCGGAATGCCTGTTTCTCGTCATGATTGCACTCGCAAGGTTGCTAAGTGCATGAGAACAATCAGGATGAAGCACAGGGCACAGACTGAGAGCCTCCCGTGGATATGCTATTGCCTCCTTCAACCGATCATCACTTTCGTCTATCGGAATTCGTCGAACATTGTAATGCCAAGAAATCCCAGTAAGCTTCGACTGAGCTGGGATTTGAGACAAAACTCGCTCATTCCGCGTCTTCAAAAGGGAAATCTGATCCTCGCCAGGCAAAATTTGAAGTGCCTGAAGCACTATAATAGCAAGGCGTGAATATTTCTGCACGTTGCCCAAATTGAAACGAAGAACCTCGTTGGTTAGAAATCGCTCATCCAATTGAATAACCCGCTGCCCAGACATTCAAGTTTCCCTCGAAAAACCATTTTTGAATGATTCTTATATCAATCATTGACAAACTCTCTGCATTTTACGTGCCCTCCTCTGAACGCGTTTGTCTGTCTCTATGGAAATGTAGCAGGTCGTTAACGACTCCGGGAGGAACTAAAAAATGGAAAGGATATAACCCTCACATTGCTGTTCGACATTGTATCTGTAGTTTTTGAGCCTAAGTCAGACGATGGCGGTCAGTCGCTCTATGAAGACATCGAACGTCAGTCAACTACGCCGCTAAGAAAACCCACTGATGATATAATGGGCACCATTTACGTAAATTAGCTGGAGATGTGCGACGCAGGAAGATTTATAGGTTGCGAAGACGGGGAGATTGGTGGTAATCGGTGAGGGTGATGAACGTCTATGTTAGGCGCTTGCTGCATAGGCCGTGCATGGGTTGTAAGAATGGGCGCTAAACACAGCCGAAAGAATGGGTAATGGATTGCGTCGGGCCGACAATGCTTAGCACCCTGAGCCTCGAAACAGATGCGAGGGACCGACGGCTCGAACATATACGAGGCGGGCACGAGACTCGAGATGAGTGCGGGGGCAGTAACGGTGTAGAAGATGGGGTCTGCGCCAGCGCCAACAATGCAAGCAGCATCGAGCTGGTTGGGGGACTCTGCGTTCGTCGTGGTGGTTGGAGAGCTGGTCCCAGCGTAACAACCGCACGCTTTGACGTTGACACCCGGCGTAATCCTCCGCCCAAACTGTACCACTAACCCTAGCGGCAGTGCACATTGTAATCTGATCGAAACGAGGCATTTCCTTTCCCTTTCACCTTGTCTTTGTCCTCTGCTGCCCTCCCCACCGACCTGCACGGCCTTCCCTTTCACGTCCCCTTTCGCCCATTGAACTCTTTACACAACCCCCGGCATTGCCACACCCACAAGTCGTGCCACGCCACTCTATGATCGCATGATCCACCCCATGGCTGCCATCGCCACACTCGCGCTCGAATCTTACCAGCACCCTCTGGGTCAGAAGACACATTTCACCTCAGTCCCCGTGTCCGACTCACTCACATTTAGACCCCCTTAGTGCCATTAAAGACCTGATACGACGAGTTTGATTTCAACTCTCACGTTTGAAAAGATTTCCTTCTTTCTCCACCCTCTCAATGCACATCTTTTTCCACCCTCTCTCAGTGCACGTCCTTCTCCAACTCTATCCCCAACCGCCTGAGATTCAGGCGCTTACCGTGCTCCGTATATGCCTCCACGGATCCCTCCTATAGACGAAAGGCCCGTCTTCCCCGCTGAGCGTGGTGCATCTTCGATAGATCTTCCAGCACAATCCGCAAGTACTGCCGCCATGCCCTGGTCTAGCGCTGAATAATGTTGAAATGGGGCTCTTTCGGGGCCGCCTGTGCATGGTGGATAGCGTTGGAGATGGACGGATGGGGGGATAGTGTTAGGGCCCGCGGGGAGACGGAATGTGGGGGTGCTCTGGGATGACCCAGAGTACATCTTCATCGGTCACCGGCGAGGATGGATAGCAGGCAATTGGGGCTGGTGGGACAGGAGGAGTACGAGAGTGTGGCGGAGTGGAGCTGTGACTGCTTAAGCCGGGGAAGGGTACGGGCGTGGATGAGTGGGTGCAGGAGAGGGTTACTTCTCGTGCGCATCCATCCAGCGCTTCTGTTATTCTTCCTCTTCGTTTGTTCGAAGTCTGTCAGGCTGCTCTTACTCTCAACTGTGCCTTACTCGCTTATCGATCATCCTTAATTCACTTATATGAGGTCGCGCTGGTGTCCCTTCCTTTATTAGCACACGTATAATGCCAAATAATTCAGCTCCAACCTCCTTGATATTCCAACGCAAGCTTTCCCCGTTTATTAGCACACCTTGCCAGTGCCTGCGGGTCCTCGTTCCTCTTACACTGCGCACCCCATTTAAAAATAGATATAGTCTTGGATCTGCTTCCGTACCCCGCCTTCTCTCCCTTTTCTCGTTAAAACATTATGCCTACTGTTTCCTTGGCCTTCTTCAACTTATTTCCCCTCGGTTTGCCTCCGGCAGACCCATCTAAAATCTTCCTTATAATTTTCCTCACCCTACAATAAGTCTATCTTCGTAGCTAGTTGAGGGAGTGAATCAGACCCTGATTCTTTCAAACTACAGCACACACCCCATGTTCCCTGATAACCGTTTCGGCCTCACCACACCACTCCCAACCTCGACACTCATCACCGCTGACTTGTAATCACCCTCGGCACCGTCGCCTTCGTCGACCCACGAGTGGTTGTGCATCCGTTTGCCCTCCTTGTTCCTCCGTTTTGTATAACATTATCCACTACACTCGCTCTTGGCTCCTTACCTGCGCTTCAAGGATATCCGACGTATTCATATTACCTAGCTATAAGTGTTCTACCTACAGGTTCGTGCCCCATTGGACTCCTTAGTCCTAACTCGCATCAAACAAACTGCTACCTATTCCGACCCCGGAGTACCTAGCACATTTACATTGCCTTAGACTAACTCTAACTCCCCATACTAGTTTCCTCAAGCTGCCTCGATAGCCTTGTGTAATCTGAAATCTGGCATAGCAACTCGGAAATATGCAATTTCTCCTCAAAGCGGAAGTGACGGATGAATCGCCTCATATAATTAGGGATAGAACTTGTAGAGATTTCTGGAAGGCTTGAGTCAGTGACACATCTAATCTAACTTTATGATCAATACAGAGCAATGTTCAAGGTTATGCTGAGAAGAAAACAACGACTTTGAAGGACTGACCATAGCCCCACTTTTCCTCTCTCCGCGTGACGCCGCGAAAAACAGTCCAATAGTAGAACTGAGTGCTCATTCCCTTGACTTATTTTCGTGAGCCAACATGGGTTGACGAACAATACGGGATCATGAGTTTATGGAGATGATTCTTCGTCTATCGGATATACACGGAGCAGATCAAGAGTTGAGTGTTAGGATAGAGCCCACGCAGGGAGATAAATGGCGGATTTGACTAGGGTTTGAAAGCCAGACCATGATGACTCATGTTAAGTTCATCACTTTCTAAGGTAGGTAAGTCATTGAGTAACAGGCGTAAACACCGCTATTTTTATACAACGGCCAATTGGGCCACGGAAAATTTGAAAATTTAAAACTGCAAGTTGATCATAAATAGCACCTCGAATGAGCATCTGATAACTCCATTTACACTGTAAATGCATAATTCACCAGATTAAAAGTAGGAAACTACGATTACACCTTCCAGAGCCCCCTAAAGCACTTGAATCGGTGGCCATTGAAACAATTCGGAAGTGAGAGCACGGGATGGTCAAATGGATGGATACTTATTGCAATGGTCTTCCAGCAAAGGATGCTCAGTTCTAGGTAAAGCGCTTAGCTCGACAAAGTTTAAGTCGCATCGGCGTAGTCCCGAGACAGTTACACAACTCTTTGACAAGGATCATGGCTAAATATAGCAATGATTTTCTTATATGAGCGAGGTTATATCTGCTGGCCACATTGAACGGCTCAATAAATTTTAACTTCCTCAGTTATGAAGTATATGCATTTCTGTTTGGAAGATTGATTCCTCTTGGAGAACGGGGCATTTTCACTAGCCACTAAGAAATTGGGTAAATTTTCCGTGAGATATTTCTGTTGTACAGAAGTAGCAGTGTTTACACCTGTTGCATCATGTCATTATAAGAGTCACTGGGACGATGGGGGTAACACCGAATGGTAACAATTGCTTTACTTCTTTTCGCGGACCTATACGGGCAGACGAAAATACCTAATTTGAAATCAACTTGCGGGCCGGACCATAATGTACAAGTTAGTGGTATTTCGGGATAACGAGTCTATACGATTTATCTGTGGTCTAGCTTTTGAGGAGTCTCTTGGGTATAAAATGACCTATCTTTCAGGTAGAAGGACTCATCTTTCAAGCAGAGTCAATCACCACTAGAAAGTCTCAAGATGAAATTTACCAGCATTGCTCCTCTCGCCATCTGCGTCGTTACCCACCAAGTAATGGCAGCCTCCATTGCTGGAGGTGAAGTACAAGGGCTCGTCGCACGCCAAAGCAGACCTGTCGCATTCAACGTCGCTCCACTTGGTACAGGTAAGTCTGTGTCCCTTTACTACTTACATAGCACTTAACGAAATCTTGTCTTTTTTTCTGTCACAGCATGCGGAAGTGGCACTACCATTTCCTGTTCCCCATCCCCTGGAAGTCCCTGCAAAGGCAACTTCAGTCCGAAGCAAGCCTCCATCGTCGTAACTAAGGCTGCTGGAAACTGTCATGTCAGCTTATACCCCGACAATAATCAGGGTGGTGGTGTAATCCAGAGTCTGGATACCGATACAACTGGAACATGTGTTTTCACTTCCGTTGCTACTTACCAAAGCTATGGGATCTATTGCGATTAGAATGATCAGGAGGGATGACGGCTGGAATTATGGAGGGTTATTAGCGGTTGTATTTTGGATAGCTCTTAGTCTAGTAAATTTCATTTTCTAGCGCATACGTAGTCAACTTCGAAGCTCGCCAAGTGCGTCTTCCAAATTGTACCATTTCAGCGTTTCTTCTGGACTTGAATTCAATGATTCTACTCTCTTCTATTTCCGTTATTGAAGGTTCCCCTTCGTACTGACTGTGAATGGGCTGGAGATTATGTACGGAAATAGTAAGTAGATGTCAGAAATAGGATACGCAGTCGGTGACCAGGACCGCCGAAAGTAGACCAAAAACCAAGATGTTGAAGTTAACAAAGCATATAAAAGGTCTTTATATGTTGAGTATCTCGCACGCCATTAAATCACACACCTTACGTGGCCCTTCTCTGAAGAAGGGAAGCATGTATTTCACTTTCTATAGATTCCGCACCACTGATTCTAATAATACACATCGACTGACTAACGTTTAGCTTTCGAACGAGTTCAAGTTTCCTATTGCGGCTTTTCATCATGCGAGCGAGGCTTATCTGGTTCCGGACCTTTTAAATAAAGCCTACGGTTAGTCGACTACTATTTCTTCGTGAACTGTAATCTAACATGGCCGTTGGTAGGTAAAACACCAGCAGTAGCCTTATTCTCGACGCTCAGCGGGTAACTAACAATCTCGAGTTCAGTCCATTACTTAACGCAAGGATTTCAGATACAAACGAGAAGCTTACAGGTCATCTGAATTTGCTCCACGAATTCTAGCGGAGCACGGGTTCACGGTCCTCATGAAGGTACTCCGATTCTTCACTTCCGTGAATCTAGTCTTGATCTTAACGCTCCAGAGTGACCATCCTGCACTGAGTTCGCGACACCTGATGTATGAAGCACAGAAAGCGTATTATTATGGGTTGCCAGAAAATTTGGCATTGATGTCGGTTACGAGCAATTCTGCGGAAGTAATGGGGATGGGTCATAGGATTGGATATGTGAAAGAAGGTAATCGGTTTCTCTCTCTAAGGGTTTCTATTCGCATTTAAAACAGTTAACATCGTGGTTTCTAGGGTGGGATGCAGGTTAGTTTATTTATGACAATTTTTCTCGTCTTCTCCTTACGATGCATCTGCCAGATATTGTACTTTGGGATAGTCATCGCTGGCTTTGGGGGCTACGCCTACTCAGGTGTTCATTGACGGCATTCCACAGCTCAATTCCTCACACACAGCGCAAAAGCCAGGGAGCTTCCAGAAAACACCCAGGGTTCCCAATTTCGACAAAGGAGCCCAAGAAGCTGTAGAATACGATGGCTTGCCCCCTCTTCAACCAAAGAAAAATTTGTTCGATACTGTTGTTTTCACTAATGTTAAAGCAGTTTTTCGCTTTAATTCAAGAGATGTGAAGCAAGTATTCCATACACAGGGCAAATCTTCGTTCGGAACTGTTGTGGTGCACCGTGGTTCCGTCACTTGCATAGGGGCAAATAGCGAGTGCTTGACAGCATCGATATTGGGCAATAGTAATAAAACTATCCTCGATGTGGAAGAAGGTTCAATCTCTCCAGGATTTGTATCCTCTGGCTCGTTCCTCGGGCTTCAGCATATCGATCAAGAGCCATCGACTGGGGATGGTCTTATCCAAGATCCTCTTACGGATAGTGTTCCTAAGATTTTAGGTGGTGATGCTTCAGTTATTCGTGCGGTGGATGGCCTAGTTTTCGGGAGTAGGGATGCTTTGTCTGTCCCGTTTTTTCCCTCTATAACTCTTATTTGGCTTAGGTTACTTATCCTAGGCTGGCATATCGCGCTGGGGTATGTCATATGTCCTCGCATTGCATTGTTCGCGTCATTTCTGATATGTGGTCATTTTAGGTTACTTCTGCCATTACTGGTCCGAAGTATGAAGGCTTTTACGGTGGCTTAGGGACTTATTTCTCTCTCGGTGCCTCCCACAAGCTTGAACGCGGTTCTATTATCCTGGAACTGACTGGCATGCACGTATCCATTAATCACGAGGGCCCACCCAGCATTAGCACCAAAATGGGTGCTTTGCGTCGCTTATTCCTTGGACCGCAAGATGGCGTGGTTGGTCAATGGTTCAAGAAAGTTAAACAAGTACGCTGTTGCGAGAATTCTTCCTGTCCTAATAGGATTTAACTAAAGGCCTCGCTGAATAGGGTGAAATACCACTTATCGTCGAGGCTCACAGTGCAGATATCATCGCTACTCTTATTATTCTAAAAAAAGAAGTGGAAGCCAAAACTATGACGCCGATGAAGATGACCATCACTCGTGCCACCGAAGCTCACCTTCTTGCTAAGGAACTAGGAGAATCCGGTGTTGGTGTTATCCTTACCCCCTCTCGACCGTTCCCATACACCTGGGAAGATAGGCGAATGTAATTTTTGCTTCAACCATGACAAGGAAAAATATCTCACTTAAGGCTTGATTATTGGAACAGATTGCCTGGACCCCCCATTACCAAGGACAGCGCTATATACAGGTTAATGTCCCATAATGTCACTGTTGGGATCGGAACTGAGGACATCTGGGCTGCGCGAAATTTACCATTTGATGTTGCCTGGGTACGTTCTTGAATATTGGAGCAAGATCCTCTTGCCTTATCTAATTGGTCGCTATTTCAACAGGCTGCCATTGAAGCCAGGGGGAAAATCTCGAGGGAGGAGGCCCTTGCGATCGGATCTACGAATGTGGGCACTTACTTGGAGGACAGCCGAATGCCGATGAATCCCTGGTTGCAACTCGAAGTGGGGATTTTCTCGAAATGAGCTCTAAAGTAGTGGCTATTATTTCACCTTCTCAGGAGGCTGTTCATTTGTTCTAAATATCTTGATCAAGATTTGTTATGACTTTTGACACCCGACATCTATGTTGTATTTGAGTTGTAGAATGTGTGTCTGAGCTAGAATTAGAATTCAACAAACAATAATTGTATCCCTATATGAACAATATTACATAAATGAGCATGATGGAAAGCTCAGACTTCTACATGGTGAAAAGGTAATTTAGTCTGTAGGGTAGACTGACAATAATATTGTTTTACTGCCTTACAGACTGGTTACAACCTCTTAAGTTTGTTGGGGGCAAGTCTGAAGTGAGATAGATTTCAAAAATGTCATACAAAATGCACAAGATAGGGTAAAGTGATGTCTGACACTATGCTAGCTAGATACAGTGAATGGTCTTCCTTTTCACTTATCTAGCTTTGACTCTTTGAGATGGTCTTCCTGTCTCTAGAGCTTGCAAGGTCACCTTGTTCTAAGTAGAGATAGGCCTCTTCTCAATATAAATATTTTAAATCTACAAGGGCGGTCTTCCTTCCCCTGTAGATGCCATATGAACTCTCTATAAACTATATAGGGATGGTCTTCCTTTCCCTCTTTAGTTCCCCAAAGCACAGTGGTCTTCCTTCTGTCTTTGGGTGGGAGTAAACCACAAGCTGAAGGTGAGCAGTGAGTAACTACTAAGACAAGGTAGCAGGAATGCAAAGATCTCCTGCCCAGCTGGAAAGAAGAGAGCTTTCAGTGTGTTGACCTCATCAGTGCATCCTGCAGGCCTTTATACATGGCTGGTGTTTGAACATATTGACAGAATTAATTATTGTATTGTACTGCACAAGCTTTAGTCAGAACTGACTGCACAGTGAGTTCTTGCACAAGCCCCAGCACTTTGTCCTTAGCATTGTTTGATCACAAGGTGAGTCAGAGTGACATAGACATTGCCAACACAGATACACCTGTTGAATATCCATTGTTTCACCAAAACAATGGTGAGTAAACATTGCATGATGTGAAACCTCAGTAGTTATGCCAAGGATATACCAAAGATAAATTTGGTAAACACCACAATAAGTGTCACAGGGCTGCTTCTCCCTGTATATGCTATTACTTCGGTGTATTATACCAGAGAATTGTAGCAAGTGCAGAGTATTTATTTATTTTAGCACCCAGTCCCAAAAAGGGTTTGCAAGAACCAAAACTGGAAATAGCTAGGACACATTTGCAAAACACTGTTATGGGCTAGACTTAGCCAGTATCTGCAGATATTCCAGTACTGCTAAAATAACAGCTCCCAGCACCTATCTGAAGATAGTACAGCTGGCACCTAATTGAGCACTAAGGTAATAGCACCCCAAAATAAATAATTAAACATGCACACTTAAATACATTAAGTATGCTATGCATTTATGTGGTGATTTCCATCATTTGATGAGTTATTGACTCATGCTACACATACACAAGCCTAAACATAACCAATAATACTAGAAATGAATCTAGATACATTTTAGGTTGGGTTTAGGGTTTCTCTTGAAAGAAACAGATGTGTTATGCTGCAATTTACTCAGATGAAATATCCATGGGGTCATTGATGTACTCAAGGGCATTGACTATGCCATCATCTTCTGAAAGCATATACAGAGCAGCTTCCAGAAGTTGGTCTTGCAAGCTAATCTCATGCAAGAGCAAAAGTTGCTTTGAGTGGTTGACTGCATCTGCAAGATTTTTAACTCTCTTACAGGTGTTACATCCACAATCTCTCCCAACATCTTCCAACACTTTCCAACTCTATGATACAATTTCCCACTATGCTTCCAACATCTTCTGCCTGTTTCCATTCATTTTTAATCTCTGAACTATTGTTTTTATTATTTGATGCTCATGATACAATTACTGTTTCTAAGTACACTTCTGCTCAGTTATGCTTCTGCTCTTGTCTCTGCTACTTTTACTATATGTCAAGGACTTTTATTATTCCTCATATCCATAGTATTGCTACTTCTGCTTTCATTATTACAATTAACTATACTCATATTTAAGTAGCCCTATCTTGTACCATAGTCTCCAATCTGAATATTGACTAAGATCACCCCTAGTCCCTCTGATTCACTTCTGACCTTCTGACTCCTTTCTGACCTGCCTTCTAGTTGACTTACCTGAGCTAGTCTTATCTTGCCCTCAACACTAGACTTGACTCTAGTCATCAATATCTTGTGTATCTCTGACATGCTTCTGTTACTGGTAATTATCTTCTGCCATGTGGACCACTCATCTAAGTTAGAACCCACAAGAACTGGAAGGGCACAGCACATAAGCTGAAGCCAATGGTTCTTATCTTTAGAGTTGCAGTCAGAAATCCTTCTGATGTTACTTCCAACATTTCTCCAATGTAGCACTATTGTAACCTACAACCTCTAATTCCCATTCTCCCTTTTGGAACAAGACTTGACAACAGGACACCAACCAGCATGCCTTTGTTAGTCTGATTTTACTCAAATCTAACAGGCACACAGAATCTAGGGCATTGGAGTAAACAGACAGTTTCTTCAATGCCACTACAGAGATTTCCTCAGCACATTGGTCTTCCTTCTGTCTTTGGGTGATGATTCCAGGAGATGGTCTTCCTTTCTCCTGAAATTGCACTTTTTACTAACTAAGTCAGATGGGATGATCTTCCTGTCCCTCAGACTTTTCAAATCACTAACACAACTACAGGACTTAGTCCTGGGCTTTGGTTTATAGTATTCAGTTCATTTCTCTCTTAGGTTAAGGCATAATGGGTTTCCACTCTCCAGTTGCTAAGTCTAGCTAGCATGTCTAACTTCAAAACTGAACCAGAATCTGCTTGTATCTCTGACCTAGCATTGCAGGAGCTAATGGGCTTGTCACTGCAGACTGCATTGTGAGAGAACAGGGGCGAAATCCCTGTTTCTTTTCTCATCCCTCATCCTCAAGCTTTTATCTCATCCTAGGTAGCTATTTTTAGCTGATTCCATGGCTTGGTTCTTAGTTCACTTGTATTTCAGACATCTCTTGCTAGAGATCAAATGTTTATCCATATTTATTCTCCAGGATGGTGCCTTTCTCTTCTATTTTTCTCTCTTTTTCAGAACCTAGCTACATATCTGAATATCTTGTCCCTCTGTGTTTCTCTTACTTATCTTCCATCCACACCTAGTAGGGTCTCCTACTTATCTGGTATAAATCTGTATATTTCATTTATTATTATTTTATATTCTGCCTGATTGTGGTTATCTGTCTGGTCTTCTTCCATGCAAGGTTCCACTATGTTGCCTTTGCGGTCTTACATAGTGATACACCCTAGGCAGATCTACACCTAAACACTAGGGAAAAACCACATATCAACACCCAAATTATGATATCAGTGAAAATAACTAGCTACAACAGATCATAGTACAATAACAAAGTCCTAAGTACTGGGAATAACAAACTAGCTAGAATAAAGGAAAATGCAGAGTGCAGCAGCACTGAATACCACACTGGGGGCATGGGAAAATTGCCATGGCAGGGCATGCATTGTTTGTATATATTTACTGGCATACATTGGTGTGCATACTTAAGTGGTATGCATTGGTGTGCAGTGATGTGCTATTGTAGACTGCTCCATGCCAGAATTTTAAGCATGGTGAGCCAAGGTGTGCACATGGAATTATGTAGACACACTTCTATATTTTGCACCTAAGTTTTCCCCAATTTTTTCTGTCCATTACCCTGTTAAAATAAGCTGAACAAAGTAAATATACACAAATGGGACAACTTTATTGCTCATAAAGTATGTTCAGAATATAATTGGTTATCCTGCACATTTGAAGACAGCCATTGCAGCAACCACACAGTCAGTGTGCACTACATTGCTCCATGTGAGTTGTGTGATCACCCCACAACCAAACTGTGTGTTTCTGACTGTGACATGAACTATCACATATTTGAATACATTTGTAAAATATCAATATGTTAGAAAAATTTACACCATGCTTATAGAAAATATGAATTAGCATGCATATTGGCATGCATGAGTGTGCATTGGCATGCATGAGCATGCATTGGTGTGCATATTGGCATGCATGCATGTGCACAATGGCATACATATTAGTGTCCATGGCTGTGCATGACTGTGAAGCAGTGTGTATGCAGGGTGTATGTTATTGTGCAGTGACATTCCATTTAACTAACACATACCACAATCTTGAATCTTTATGAGTTTGTAACCAAAAGTATGGTAGCAGAATAAGCATTGCTCTATCAATAGACATCCTAGCAATAACACTCAATTATTTTGTCAGATAGAGTTGCTGTTATTACATTGACAAACCACATGTAGTGCACAAACCCCTGGAAGACATTTTGCTGACCTGACTGATTTTGTTTTTGATGAGTATCAATACTTTTTTTGATGATCAAGAGCCATTCTACTTACAGCCATGATATCACTTTATTGAGTTAATATTTGAATCCAATATGACTACAGCTACACTATATCAAAGCTGTAAGCTTATCAAGGCAACTTAAATGAGTAATTTTGAGCACTGATTGTTGATATCATCTTGATTTGAGCATAATTATAGCAGTATGAGCCTATGTGATTATAAAATTTCCTCTGTTCTTATTATACAAGATTTTATTCTACCAGTGATCTATGCAGTATTAGAAGGAGACATCTAGAGTTAGACTGATTATGTATAGTACTTGTTTTTAAGTCAAGCAGTATATAGAGGTAAGCCACATATATACCATATTAGGTATAAGTATGCATGTCAATGCATGCCAGTAAATATATACAAACAATGCTCACCAATGCATGCCTACCACACCATGCCACAGCAATTTCTAGTTGACCCCACACTGGCATCTGGAACCCAAGGGGAAACTGATATGGCTAAGCTGTAACTGAGAGCAGCTATAGTGCAGCTGAACCAAGGCACTGGCAGTGTTTATTTAGCTTCAGATGCAAGCCCTAATGGTCACATGCAATGAGAGAGGAGTAAACATAGTAGAACTTTGCACAAAAGAAGATTGTATAGATAATTGCATACAGACAGACCATAAAATAAGGATAATGAAAATATACAGGTCTATGCTACATAAGTAAGAAACTTTACTAGGCACAGACAGAAGATAAGTAAGAGAGACACCAGTAGACAAGGTGTCCAGACATGTAGTTAGGATCTGAAAAAGAGAGCAAAATAGAAGAGAAAGACACCAGCAGGACACCCTCCCAGAGAGTAAATATAAATAAACATGCAATTTCCAGTAAGAGATGCCCCAAATATGAGCAAACTGAGAATTAAGCAAAGAAATGAGCCAAGAATAGCCATCTAGGATGAGATAAAAGCCCAAGGATAATGGATGAAGAAGGTAACAGGGATTTTGACCCCATTCTCTTACAATGCAGTTTGCAGTGACAAGTTCTTCAGTTCCTGCAATGCTAAGTCAGAGATACAAGCAAATTCTGGTTTGGTTTTGATGTTAGATGTTCCAGCTAGAGTTAGTAACTTGAGAGTGAAAACCCATTTATACCTTAATCTAAGAGAGTAAAAAACTGAGTACCATACAACAAAGTCCAGGACTAAGTCCTGAACTTGTGTTAGCAATCTGAGAAGTTGGAGGGACAGGAAGACCTTCCCTTCTGACTTAATTAGTAAAAAGTGTGATTTCAGGAGAAAGAAAGACCATCTCCTGGAGTCTTCACCCAAAGACAGAAGGAAGACCACTGTGCCCTGGGGAATTAAAGAGGGAAAGGAAGACCATCCCTAGTTAGTTTTGAGAGAGACCATTAGTATCTGCAAGGGAAGGAACACCACCCTCAGAGATTTAAAAGTTTTATATTGAAGAGAAGCATATACACCCTTAGAACAAAGTGACCTTGCAAGCTCTAGAGACAGGAAGACTATCTCAATGAGTCAGTAGCTAGATAAATGAAAAGGAAGACCATTCATTATATCTAGCTAGCATAGTGTCAAACATATTTTATATCGTATCACATTTTAAAATACACTCCCATTTCAGACTTGCCCCCATGAACTTAAGAGGTTGTGAACAGTCTGTAGGGCAGCAATATAGATTTATTGCAGTTCTACTCTACAGACTTCTTCCTGTTTTCAATAGCCTACTCAACTTTTGCAAGCAGTGGCTATCTTATTAGAGGAAAGAAGCAATGTCAGTGTCATATCCCTATATGGTGCAGCATGCAGCATCTCTGGACCACTCACTATCAATCCTGACACTTTCCCAACTTCCCCTCATCCCCAGGTTTACTCAGGTTTACTCTGGTCTATTTCCATTTTCATACTTACTTTGTTTCAGCCACACATACTATACTTTTTGTAGTATATCTCTTTGTGTTAACATTCAATTTGTATTCCTTAGCCCTCATCATATGTTCTTCATCTCTTAACCCACTTAATTCTCCAGTGCACTAGTATGATTATAGAGCTCTGCATATTTTCCTCTGGTCACTTAGATTTTCTAGTATTTAAGTACTTCAAATGTATTGTAGTACTTCAGTTTGTTAATTATATTGTCTTTAACATCCCTACTAGTCTCCAACTAGTGGATACACTACCTCTGAATCATCCTCATTTACCTCTACTAGTTATTATCCCTCCTGTCATCATACTTTGCACTCAACAAGGTCTCTGCTCTCCAGAGACCCCTCCTGACCAAGTCTTCAGTCAGGAAGTTGAGTATTAATCATCATTATACTTGAGGCAACTCACTCACTGCTATCTGTAAATTAGGCATTAGGAATGAAGGAGGCACAGCACATAAGCTGAAGCCATCACCCATTTTGACTTTCTTACTCTGGTAGTGCTCAAATGCATTTACCAGAGGTATTCCTGGAGTTTCCAGAGTCTCTCCCTGGTAACCTTGTGCCCTCTATCTGTCTGGAACCTCTGGAATATATCCTGGAAAGTGTAGTTCATGACAGTCAGCAAGAGTTCCTTGAGGGAAAAAATAAGTTGGTGAGGGAAATGAATACTTCTTATGGTATCTGTTGATATTTCCTGAAGTAGGCCAGATTGATGCTGGCACCTCTTTGAGGGTACAAAGCCAATACCAATGCAAAAGGTGAATTTGAGGGGGTCCAAGAAGGTGAAATATCAATATTGTAGCATTTATCAGGAGGTAAAGTGGGCAAAATTTCAATGTCAGCTGCCATTTTCTACTTAATTTTCTGGAAACAGCAATTATATTAGGGACACTTGCAAAAAATATAATGTATATGCAAGAGATAATATTTTCAATATTAATAAGAGTTTTCAGCTGAATCCTTTCTAATACCAATATAGAATTCCAGTAATGATTATAGGGTGTTGCAAATACAACAGTGCCAGGACTATATTAGTGTCAATGCAGACTATACTAGAATTCTATATTGGCATTAGAAGGTTTTCAGCTGAAACCCATATGAACATTGAAAATACTATCTCTTGCATATTGTTACAGCTGTGATTACTTCTGACCTCTTCTGAGACTTTCTGATTCTGTGCCATAATTTCTTGCTATGCTTCTGACATTTACCACCCACTTCCATTCATTGCTAATCTCCAAACTATTGCTTTATTATTTGATGCTCATGATACAATTACCATTTATATGTACACTTCTGCTCAGTTATGTTTCCACTCTCATTTCTGCCACTTTTATTACTTGTCAAAGACTTTTATTATTCAACATTTCCATAGTATTGCTACTTCCATTTTTATTACTATAATTAGCAATACTCATATTTAAGTAGTTCTGATCTGTACTATAGTCTCCAATCTGAATATCAACTATGATCTTCTCTAGTCCTCTGACTAAAGTTACTACTAGTCTTTCTGATTCACTTCCAACTTTCCAACTCCCTTCTGACCCTCTTTCTAGTTGACTTACATGAACTAATCCTATCTTGCCCTTGACACCAGACTTGGACTCTAGTTATCAATATCCCTTGTTTGTCTCCAACATTCTTCTGACATCTGGTAACTTTCTTCCAGCATGTGGACCACTCCCTGGGTTAGAACCTACCAGAACTGGAAGGGTGCAGCACATTAGCTGAAGCTGATGGTTCTTATCTTTTAGCATTACAGTCAGAAATCCTTCTGATGTAGCACTATTGTAGCCTACAACCTCTAGTTCCTATTTACCTATGGGAACAAGACCTGACACATATCTGTTATATTTGCTGCAAGTGCCCTTAATATAATTATTGTCTCCAGAAAATAAAATAGAAAATAGTTGCTGGCATTGAACTTTGCCCTCTTGACTCTTATAAACAGATCAGCATCGAGATTTTACCTCTCTGCACCCTCTTAAATTCATCTTTTGCATTGGCATTACACTCAAAAAGAGGTGTCAGCTTTGGTCAGCATTGAGATTTAACACCTCTGGACACCCTTGCTTTGGGCTCAGGCATTGGCATTAGATGTTGGCCCACTTCAAGAAATACCAATAAGTAGAGCAATACCTAGAATGTACTAAAGCATACAGAAACATATTAAATAAAATGGAGAACTGAGTAGATCAGAGTGGGAGAATGCATAAGGCAAATGATAGTAATAATCTGAGGTTATGAAGTAAATATTAACACAGAAGATTTACTATGTTGGAGCTAGTGTCTGTGGCTGAAACTTATAAATGAAAATAGAGAGGACTAGAGTAACCAGAGACAAGGCAAAGAGCCAGGGAGTGTCAGGAGTGATCAGAATGATCTGAAGTACACAGGGAGGTTATCATGACCAGGATATGACATGCACCACATTTTCATACACAGCTGTTTCCTTTAGTTTACATTTTTGCAGCCTTTTCAATACTTTCTATTTGTTTCAGTTCTTATATTAAATAGGCAGTCTACAATTGTTGTATGTACTCACCTGTTTGCCCACTCCTTGCCTTACCCCCAAGGGAAAATTGTCTTCAATGCTATCAATACTGCATTGTTTATTTTAGCATATAGGTGCAGCTGGAAATACTGCAATTCCACACTCCAACAGCTGTCTATTCTATTTTTTATTATCACTGTCTACTGTTCTTGTTGCCTTGCAGGCTCACAGATACTGCTGGCATTCCATTAATAATTATGCAACTGTCCTTGCTGCTAAAAGTCTAGAGATAGCATGCATTGTTTACTCTGGTATGTATCTTTCATTAAAAATTAAGAAAGATTCATATTTTTGGGAGTAGATAGCTATGCAACATATCAACACATCAAATTTTAGTAAAAAATGGGCATGTCTAACAGTGTACTCATATGTCACAGATGATGAAAATCACTATCCTTCATGTCACTATATGTGGGTAAGAATACAGGGCAACTTTTGTAATTTAGTGGTCTCAATCAAGAATACATAGATAATGGATGATATAGATGTTGATACACTCCATCCAGATCTACAACTTAACACTAAGGAAAAATCACATCTTAGCACCCAAACTATGATATTGGTGAAAGTAACTAGCTATGACAGAATAAAGTACAACAACAAAGCCCTAAGTACAGAGGAAAGTGTGTCTAGCTAGTGTAGGAGAGAACTCATAGTGCAGCAGCACTAAATATAGTGCCCAGTATCCAGAACCTAGATAGGGCCAACACAGCCAAGTTAGGCCTGAAGATGGCTATAGCATAGCTGAGCTGAGACCACAGTGTCCTTGTTTGGTGACAGACATCAGCTATAACAGTTACACATAAAGAGATAAATGGAAATATAGATAGAATATTGTATGAAAGCAGGCCATAGCAGTACTCATACACAAGCAGGTCATAGAATAATAATCAATAAAACAGAATATGCTACACTACTTATGTAGGAGAGTTTACTGCACTATGATAGAATGTAGATAACAGAAACTCAAATAGGTAGTGTGCCTAGACATGTATTAGGCTCTGAGAAAGGGGGTGAAAAGACACCAGTGCAATATGAAAAGGGAATGTAGTCTGTAGGATAGGAATGACAATAAAATTGTTTTTACTGCCCTACAGACTGCTCACTACCTCTCAAGTTTGTTGGGGGCAAGTCTGAAATGAGATAGTATTCGAAAATGCGATACAAAATGTTCAAGATAAAATAGAATGATGTCCGACACTATGCTAGCTAGATACAGTGAATGGTCTTCCTTTTCACTTATCTAGCTATAACCCTTCGAGATGGACTTCCTGTCTCTAGAGCTTGCAATGTCACTTTGTTCTAAGTGTAGATATGACTCCTTTCAATATAAATCTCTTTAATCTACAAGGGTAGTCTTCCTTCCCTTGTAAATATCAATGGTCTCTCTAAAATATAACTAGGGATAGTCTTCCTTTCCCTCTTTAACTCCCTAAGGTACAGTGGTCTTCCTTCTGTCCTTAGGCAAGGATCCCAG